>VZSR01000393.1:494071-538629 GCA_013398615.1 Brachypodius melanocephalos
CAGTGTCCCCGCACAGGGACAGGCAGCAGTGTCCCCGCACAGGGACACAGGGACAGGAGCAGTGGCGGCCCCCCTGGCTCCCTCGCCGCTCTGACCCCTGCTCGCACAGTGCCGTAAATCTGCCGCACCTGATGGGAGATGGGCTTTTTAGGATCTCTCCGGGTGCTTTGAGGTAGCACTTCCATGAACTCCGTGCCACAATAAATAACGCTACCTGCAATATGTCTTAGGGAACGTGGCAGCAGCCGCTGTCCTGCCATGAATTTTTATTCTTTTGCCGTCTGGAAGATAGATTCCAGATACAGCATTTCCCCGCACTTAGTGTCAAATCTCTTTACCCCTTTGCCCCGACAGAATGACAGGGACCACAAATAAAATAAAAGAATAAAAAAGAAGCTTAGGAAAAATGGCCTGAGAGCAGAGGGAAAGCACTAAAGTCCCCTCCCTGTGCAGCTGAGCTGCTTCAGATCTGACAGCAGTGACTAAGGCAGGGGCAGTTGGAATGGGAAAAGGCAATTTTTGTATGCTGCCAATGAGATTTCTGCAGGAGGATTCCACAGAAAGGAGCACAGAGATGAAATTTCTCTGAAGAGTATAATGTATGCAACAGTGGAAAATATGGGAAAATGGGTTTGTGTGCCGGCCCAAACTGCTGTGCCAGGGATGGGGAAATGAAGTACTCACTCAATAAAGGGATTTTTAAAGATAAAACCTTTTTCATTATAAAGAAAAGGGTCACATGCAATCACTAACAAAATGGTCTAAATATTTGCAAACCTTGACCTGTAGATCTGATACCAAGGCTAGAGTGCAAAGCAGGAATGCTGTAACAATTACCAACAAGAATAGCAGGAAAAACTGCATGGAAGTGTCAGGAGAGCGCTGCCAGGTTCGCTGGGATTGCTGAGAGGGGGCAGAGCCCCACGCAGCAGCTGGACAGGCACGGAGCAGGAACACCGCTGCCCGCAGGGGAGCCCAGGAGGAATCCCAGAACCCAGCAGAGGCCAAAGGCAGGAGCAAACCCAGGGCCCAGCACACGCAGGGGCTCCTGCACACGCAGGGGCTCCTGCACATGAGGACACTGCGCTGCCCAGAGCCAGCAGTGCCCTGGGATGTGCTGGGAGGGACGTGGCCAGTGCTGGAGGGGCTGATCCCACCCGGCTGCTCTGCTCTGCACTGCTGGGGCTGTGCCTGGAGCACCGGGCACAGGTCACACGTGGACATTCAGGATGGACAGGACAACATCCAGAGGTGCCTTCCAGCCCCAGCAAGTCCTAGCCCAGGACCAGGCTTTACTTTCTGGTTGCCACATATAAGCAACTGAGCAAACCACCCACAGGACTCACTTAAAAAAAATCCCAAACACAGGCAGATAAAATATTATTAGTTTTACAATTCCATTGGGACTGTGAGAAATATCTGCTCAAACAACAGGATAACAGCTGGAAAAACTCTAGAAAAGGTAAGCAGCTCCAAGTAGCCAGCAGTTAATAGTACACAGCGCTTTTTTCCTCTCAGTTTCCCTCTTCCAGTTCAGTGCCTTATAGAAAACCAACATCATGGCTCTTTTCCATTTACCATATCTGGGCTGCAGTGCAATCTTGTCTGAATCTGAAGACATTATTTTACCTTCTTCCTTTACTTTGATGAAATTACCAAGTTCCATGTCCCTGACATCTAAAAGATATTAGGGTCAGCACTCCAGTACCCTCCCATTAACACACATGCAGTTAGAACACATAGTATGGCAAAGACCTCACTGTTCTTCCACCATGGCCCAGTCTTCAGGTGAAGCCACAATCCATGGATATCCTATGAAATGTCCCCTTCAGCAGGTGTGAGCCTAGCTCACATCAAAAATCATGGCCCAGTGGTTGAAACACAGGTGCACAGCTGCCTTAACATCCATCCCCTCCCTATTCCCACTTCTGAAACTGAACTTTAAACACTTTACACAAAACATGCGTTTTACTGAGCAACAGCTGCACAAAACCAGCCCCCTGAAGATGTCAGATGACACTTCTGCCACACAGCAGAGTTACAGTGAGGAGATTTACAAGGTCATTGACAAATGCAAGTATTGATTGAGTATTAAAGTGTCTTGTGATTAATATAGCCTTCGAAGTAATTAGTGCAGAAGATCCCTTATATCTCCCTGTGTTTAAATAATGTATCTGTGAACATGCAGACCCCCTGTCAATCACTCTGGCTGAGGCCAAACATCATCTCACCTGATAACTCATTTGGAAACTGGGCTTCCTGCCTGGTCAATCTTTCAAAACCAGCAACTCTTCCCTAATTGCCTGGGGTGACCTATATTTAGAGCCTCGCAGTTCACTGGGGGGATAGAGAGGGAGGAGAGAGCAAGGAAAAATGCCAAAGCACCTTACTCCTACAATGGCACAAAAACCCAGGAGAAGTTCAGAGGCACTGAATGGAAATGGAAGTGACCTCATAGGAACGGCTCTGCATCCGTGAGGGGCTCCACACTCTGGATTTAAACAAACTCTCCAAGCCCCTCTTGGCTAATCCTGGCTGTGACTGGGAGAAACCCTCGCTGGTGCCAAGGACTCACAAACTGCAGCTGGCAGTGCTGGTGTCCCTGTGCCAGCTCTTGGTGCCCACCAGAGCAGTTTGAATCCCACCTGAACCGAGGGCCCCAGCAGGAAGATCAGGCTGCCAGCAGTTCCTACAGCTACATCTGAGTTTTTCTAGAGCAAGCTCACTGCTCCCCTGGATCCAGGATGGAAACAACCTGCTTGAAATGCCACTTGAGGAAAAGATCAGCTTGACACCTTGTGGGGTTTTTGGAGCCCAAAAGCACCAGGTACTTAGCTAATGTCTTCTTAATCCCTTTTCTACCAGCCTCTAAGCAACTGCAATCACTTGGTTTCCCTGAAGCACACCCTGAGGTCGTTAAACATTTACTGCTCATGGGGTAAATAAGGCTGCAGCAAAGAGCTTCCTTCCAACTCACCCATTTCTGAGTTGCTGTTTGATTCCAGGTTGGAAAAAGCCAAGAGCTGAACTGTGACCCCACCAGCATCTCGCTCTTATAGTGTCTACTAACAGAGACCAAGGACAGGTGTAGAATATACAAATATTCTGGAGCTCTGCCTACACTGCACACTTGTCCTTCCTGACCAGTGCCAGTGGGTGCAGCTGCAGCTGTGCCTGGTTTTGAGGAGAGCTGGGAACCCAGCATAAGTGGATGTCTGGAGAAGACACAGCCCTCACCTTCATGGCCCGTTGCACTTTCTGAGGTTAAAACACGCAGCAAATGGGAGCTAATCGCCCTCAGACCTGAACAAACCAGAGAAACTCCTCAACTAATTCAGAGGGAACAAAAAGAAGGAAAATAATCCATCTTCTTTGGAAGACAGTGAAAGAAATCCAAACCTTTGACTTCACAGAATCCCAGAATAGTTTGGGTTGGAGGGACCTTAAAGCCCATCCAGTGCCACCCCCTGCCATGGCAGGGACACCTTCCACTGTGCCAGGGTGCTCCAAGCCCCGTCTAACCTGGCCTTGGGCACTGCCAGGGATCCAGGGGCAGCCACAGCTGCTCTGGGCACCCTGTGCCAGGGCCTGCCCACCCTCCCAGGGAACAATTCCTGCCCAATCTCCCATCCAGCCCTGCCCTCTGGCAGGGCTGACATTAAAGCTGGGCCTTTTGGCCTTCTTTTTAGGTGAAGCACTGGAAATATTCCTCTGCCTTTAGTGTTAATCTCACTTTCTTTTTTCTCACACCTGCTACTGTCCCGTAACTCATGAGCCCCTCTTTCTTCTCCTCTTTCAAGTTTATTTATTATGACTATTTAACCAGCTATTGGTTCAACACACTCCGCTCAAATATTCATCATTTGGTTCTCTGGGTAAATCGTATTTAATCAGCACAGCACAGAAAACAGAGTAATTATGGATGCCGGATGCCATTACACTCATAAGAAATTAAACCTCATCTTAAGCTGCCCAGTGGTGCCCGAAGGAAAACAGGCTGCGTGGTGGGAAGGTGACCCAGAGGTTAGTGCCAGATGTGCTTTTAGCTCCTCCAGACTCAAGAAATACAGAGGGAAAAGGAGAGAAGCCTCTATGGACAAAAAACCAAAACTCATGAGGAAGTCAGTAAATGCATCTCTTTTTTTTTGAGAATATGGCAGTGCCTGTTCCACTTTATGCCAATTACAGCACTTCTAACAAGGTGGGTTTTTTTTAAGGTAAATAATTCTATTTTAGTAATACTAATGGAAAATGCCTTTACTGATCGATAAAGTCCGAAAAGTTATTACAGCAACGACGATGCAAGAAGATGCTCAGAGGAAGCAGTGGCACAGACTCCTCCAGCTGGCACAGAACCCCTTAAAACTGAACACTGGCCTCGGATAAAGCAGCACAGGGTACCCAGGCTGTGGCAGGGAATGCCAGAGGAGACCCTTCCCCTGCAGACTCTGTGTCCATCCCCTGCCAGCAGCAGCCCCAGCCCAGCCCAGCAGTGCCCAGAGAGCCCCAGAGGGGGAGGGGAGGGATTGGTTTGGTTTTGTTTTTCGTTTTTTTTTTTTTTGCTAATAATACATCTGAGGTTCAGATAAGTAACTAAGAGGAAGGAGAGCTCCTTCTAGTCCATCCTGCTGCTGACAATTAAGAAACCTCAAAGTAATTTTTGAAAATGTCAGCGTCTCATTTAGCAAAGGGATAAATAATGAATGAAGCATAATCACTGTCCTGTGCTGGTGGTACAGCTTCGCGGTGTCATTAGTAAACTAACGGTATAATATCTTCGTGTCACAGTTTAATTATATCTTGTAATTAGTTTCAGCAATGGATTGCACAGAGTCAGGCCCCCTGAGCTAAACAAAAGGTAATAGAACTTTCAGAGTCCTTGCATAAATCAATTATGAAAGTGTCCTGTGTTATTTGAGGCTTGTTTGCTGTAATTTTATGCACAAAGAAGAGATGATCCCTGCTGCCTACGGGGGGCGATTCACCTCACCAATTGCCTGCCTAAAGGAGTGTGAGTGCTGGGGGGCAGGGGCTGCTGCCAGAGCCAGCAGGGCCAGCTCTGTGTGCAAACCAGCCCGGCCTGCCTGCCAGCACCACAAACACTGCAGCCCTGTGCACTGGCAGGGGAAAACAGCAACAAATTCTTCACTGTGAGAATGGTGAGGCCCTGGCACACGGTGGCACAGGGGCTGCCCCATCCCTGGAAGTGAACAAGAGCAAGTTGGGCAAGGCTTGGAGCAACCTGGGATGGTGAAAGGTGTTCCTGCCCATGGCAGGGGTGGAATGGGATAGCGTTTAAGGTCTCTCCCCACCCCGAGCACTCTGGGATGTGCTGACATGCCCACTCAGTAGGATGGCACCGTGATCCTCCTGCCGTTGGTGCTGATGTGTTCCAGGCCAGCAGTGGTGATGAGCACAGCTGTTCTGTGTCCAAAGGTGCACGTTGTTGTTCACCTGCCTCTCCCTGTTCTTCACCAAGAGCAAAGCTGCCCTGTGTGTTCAGATCTGATCTCCAGCTTGCATCAGCACATCAAGACAGATTAGATATTAACAAAATATTTCTTTCCTGAAAGAGTGGTCAGGCACTGGAATAAGTTGCTCGGGGAGGAGTTGGAGTCACCCTTTTTGGAAGTATTCAAGAGATGTCTGGATGTGGCACTTGGGACGTGGTTTAGGGGTGGTTGTTGTGGTGTTGGGGTGATGGCTGGACCGGATGATTTAAAGGTCCTTCAAACCTTGATGATTAAGACCAGCCACCAGCAGCAGCTCCTGGCCCAATGACTGTCTTCAACCATATCTGGGGTTGTTCTTTCTCATTCCTGCTCTTACTCATCTGCTGCCATGGGAGAGGATCACACGGGGGGGCTGTGCTGGAAATGGATCCAGGCAGGCTGAAGAGTCCCTTGAGCTCACCCAATTGTACTTGCAGTGGATCAGGATCTGCTGCCATCCTACACACTGCTACTACCTGAGCTCTGGAAATTCTACAGGAGACACACGTTTCCTAAGAGCTCTTCATGCCACACCAGGACAGTGGATAGAACAATCCACACCTGGGAAGGGGCTGGGAATGATCCCCACCAGCCCATGGTCTATGTTCTCATGTAGTTTCAGAGAAAAAAAAAAAAGTTGAAGTACTGGAATTTAATGTTTAAAATAATGGTTTACAGTTCAGGCTTAATGGCTGTATTTTATTTGCATATTTTTCCTCAGTCTTCTGAAGAGTCCTACGTATTCCGTGACCATTCCTGCGCGTAGGGATGCACACACGAGGCTCTCACTGCTCTCATGTCTGAGTGCCTGAATCATTTATCTTTTCATGTTGCTCCTCTGCCCCCACTGCTTGGTGTTGGAAGCTGCCTATGTGACGTGAGATGGAGAAGGTGGAAAAAAACCAAAACCCTAAATAAAATGAAACCTCTCAGTGTGTCTAATTTTGGCCTAATGATATCTCCAAAAGCAAAAAAGGCTCCCAGCAGCAGCAAAGGGCTGTCCGGGGGTCACCCAGTCCAGGGCTGAGCGTCTGGGACCCCACTGCGGGCAGCAGAGGGGAGTGTGGAGAGGAGTCTGAAAGGTGCCAAGATGTGTAATTGTCTCAGTCCTGATCAAGCTGCAGAACACACCGGGGTCCTGCTTCAAAGCCCTCCTCAAGTCTGCCTTGAAAGCGAACCCCGTGGCACGCTGGCCTTGCTGTTTATACAACAACTTCCAGGTTTAAATGAAAAGCTGCTTCCCAAAGCAGCCTGAATCCTCCCATTGTGAGCCCTTCAGCAGATTTAACAATAGGAAAAGCACCGAGTAGGAAAAAAAAAAAGAGGAAAAAAAAAGAGAAAAAAAAAAGTCCAGTCCTTGGAGCGGTGCTGCAATCCAGCCGGTTGCCATGGTGACATGATGACTTGTTCACATGGCAACATACCTTCGGTCCACTATTAAAATGATGAGAGCAAACTGGGCTGCACCCAGCACAGAACCCTGCGTGCTGGAGCAGCCAGCGCGGCGGGCGCGGGAGGAGGGACCCGAGAACAAAGGTGGAGAGGGCGGTTTTGGGGGGCAGGGGAAACCAGGGGGGATAAACTGAGCTCTACATGTGCATCAGAGATGAGTAACAGCCACAGAGATGATAAACTAAATTTTGCTTGGATATAAAATCCGCCTTTAGATGCCAAAGGATGTTTTCCGTACGTGAGTGGCATCGTCCAGAGGGCACTGAACTTCTTTAGGATGTCACCTCGAGGAGCCATGGCAAAAAAATGAATTGGGAAGGGAAGGGAATCACTGGAGACCCCATCAACACAAAACCAATTGTGGTAAAGATAAAACTTAAGAAATAGCTGCTGCGGCAGTGAACTGCAATCGTGTAGTTTGTAATTTACATTAAAATCCCAAACAACTAGCTAGTGGGAAATTATGCACCATCTATTTAGTCACACTGAATACCCAAGATTATCAAAAAGATATCCCTGTTGCCATGTTATTGGTGTGGTTTTCGCAATTCTTTTAATTTTAACAGATTTACACCTCTTCCTGATAGCACAGAAAATCATGATACTGCTGGGGAGTTCATCATCCTCATTTAGGTGAAGGACAGGATGAATCTCTTTGGTTTATGAAGCATGTGCATCATACAACAGACATGAGAAAGTCACCTAAAGTATAAAACATGGGGGGAAATACCCTTAATCCAGATTCTGCTTTAATTTAATTTGCAGAGTGAGGATGCAGTGAGGCTCACCAAGGCTTTGGAGGCTGTGCTGTGAGTCCCCAGCATGGTGGGCACAGAGGCCCCAGATTTTGGCAGATGTGAGAGCAGAGGAGCATTAATTTCATCTGTCACTGATGAAACAACAGCTTTGTCCCACTCCCCAAAACACAGTGATAAATAATGACCTCATAAGGATGGTAAGGAAAGGAAGGAAGGAAGGAAGGAAAGAAAAGCAACCTTCTGGTGTCCATCAAGCCATCACAATGGCCACACTCACCTTCCCTCCCGAGGACCAAAACAAATACAAAGTGCCTGAAATCACTGAGCAGATGAGAATGCCTGAGGTGAGCTTGGGCTAAACCTCCCAATTTCCCAACCACAACGCCTGGGAGGCCAATCCCTCACCATTCATTTGCAGTTTCCTTTTTCTGTGCACACACCTGCACCCGTGAAGCACAGAGCATCCTACACCCTTCCCACACAGAGGTGCCCTATCCTCCCATGGGCAGCCAGGCACGAGGGAGGATGGCAGCAGCTGGAAAGGCACAAAAAGCCTTTGGAGTGCATCTGTACCTCTGCACAGCCACAGCTCCATGGTCGGTTTGTAGGAGCTTTTCAAACAACAAAGGCATTCTGTTGTTTTAAGGTAAATACCGTATTTTGTGTGAGTCAATGCGACAGTGCTGGCAGGAGCACAGAGGAAAGGGGCTGGTCTGGAAGCAGTCTGGGAATCTAACTTCATCTATTGGAAGGCCCTATTTTTATTGATAACACTTTAGTCAATAAACTCAACAGTTCAAATGAACTCGAAATCTTCCAGTGTGACTCAATGATTTAATGTCCAGGACAGGAAGTTGTAGAGCAGAAATTAAGACTATAACTGACCAGAAAAATCTAAAAGCAACAAACAGGCTTCACAGTTCCATTCTGTAAAGACTGATACCAAGCTGGAGGGGATATACCCTCAGTATTTATTTCAATTTGTCTAACTCACAGACTTTCAAAGTGGGCACAGGAAGTCTTTTGCAGTGCTTTTCTCTCTCATCTCTTACTGCTCCACCCTGGCGTATTCAGAAATGTTTTGCTACTTTTGATGTCTCACTGGCAGCACGTACAGCTGCCCAATCCCTCCTTAAAACAGCTGCTTCTACAAATTGCAATAATCTTACTTCTAAAAAAGAATAACAATTCCCATAAAGAGCAGAGATATAGAACTCAGTTCACATATTCCCAAACTTTTGAGGGTAAACCTGATTTTAGAAGTGAGATTTATCTGAGGAATAAATCAGGAAGAATTTTCAGGCACTAGCAGGAACTTCATTAAGGAAGCAGGAACCCGCAGGTTCACCAGAGAGCCAACAGGTGTTTAAACAATTCCCACTACCTAGGCTCTCACGTCGACTTTATTTTCAAGTTTCACTCAATGATGGAGTTGTTCCTCAGCTCCTTGTGTGCTTAGCCATTTAATTAAAGCAATCCATATTGAATTCATGTCCAGATGCCTTGACCAGCAGAGCCAGATCCTCATTGGCATGCCAGCTGCTCAAAGAAGAGCACAGCCCCTCGCATACTAATCAGAGGGGAAGGCAGTGATTCATCAGCCCGCGGTACTGCTTCAGCATCTACAAGCACTTATGACATGTAATTGCTGGTGCATAAGCAAGCCAGGCCACATTAAAAAGCCCACAGATAGTCAGAGATAAAAATTAATGACTTTTGCTTTGTGTAATCCTGCCTGTGTTGGGGGGAGGGGAGGGAGACTGGGATTAATGGACAAATGTAAGGAGGCACAAAGGAACAAAGAGTTTCTTGGCCTTGTTTACATATTGAACAATAATAATAAAAGAAAAGTGACAAGTTATGGGAAAGGCAAGTGTGAATTTTCGGCACGAGTGACTTGGAAGACTGCTTGCAGTTCATTACGGATGCAGAATTTCCATACTCATTATTCTGAAACAAACCTCCTCGGAAGGCCCTTCTGGGACCAATGGCAGCAGTTTTTATTATTCATCTCTGGCTGGTATTGAGGATGTCATTAGGAGAGCTGCAGGCACGGGGCCGAGAGGGGATGGCTGTCTGGGGAGGAATAGCTTATCCCTGCCCGGGCCGGGCAGCACCGAGCCGGGGTCACCGTGGGCCACGGCTGCACAAGCAGGGAAGGACACGGAGGTAAATCAAGGACGGCACACAAAGACGTGATGTCACGCACCCACAACAGAAGCTTCTGCAGATCAAGTGCTCATCAAAATATTCATGCATCAGCACTGTTGTTTGAATCTCCTCCTCCATGCCCTAAGTTCCCTTTCTTCCCCAGTGATGGATACAACCTCTTTGGAACACTTTTGAAAGAAAATGCTGTTTTTCTGTCTCATTTTTCCTTTAACATTTGCTTTGTGAAGCCTTGATGAGATGTGAATCTGAAGTTACCTGAGCTGGCTTCCCACTTGGAGGGAACAAGGATGATGTGTGTGATCTCACACATAATCAGACTTAGTCTCACCCAAAGCCCACCTCCAATATATAGTACCTCAGCAGCTTCCAGGGCTCTGCTGAGCTCAGTAGAAACCTGCCCAGGTACAGTAGCAGAGGTCTGGGAGCAGAGTTTCCTGGCATGAAAATTTCTACTCACACATGCAGCTGCACGGTCTCCAGGCCAATACCTCCAGCTCACTCCTAAGTGCTGGCTCCAGTCTGGACTCTGATTTCCAGTCCACTTCAGCCACGACCCTCATCCAAGCAAGCCAATTTACCACCTGTTGAATGGAAATTTCTTCTCTGTAGCTGGGAAGAGTTATTTTAGGAACTATGGAGTTATTCTAATTGCATGTATCTCAGCACTATGGCAAACTGCCATTGCCATGACAATAGTGCCAAAAAAAAAAGGATGGAAAAAAATGTTCCCTAGTCAAGTATGTTGATCATTTTAATATGCAAATAAACCTTTCCCACAGAGGTCAGCTATGACCACTGCTCGACCTGGAGGTGACACAGGGGTCTGGCACCCGACATGGACACGGCAGGATGGGCGATACACAGGGGCCGTGCTTTATACAGCACAAATTAATCCATTTGACCCCATCTCCCAGCTGGTAACGTTTGTAAAGCCAGTCTGGAGGGCTCCTGTGCCTTCCCAATCTCACAGAGCCCTGAGGAGCGGAGGGCAAAGCAGCAGGTCTCAGGAAAACAGAAAATCATTGCTATCGGCAGGTGGCTGAGCAGCCACTCAGAGCCATCACTTGTGTTTAAGCTCTGCCGTGTCCAGCCTTCCCTCTGCACACCTCACTCTTCACTATCAGCTTCACCACCTCACTTCAGCTCTTTTGCAGAAATATTTACCGGGTCCAGGTGAGGAAGCAGAAGCTGCAGCTGCATCCACATCACTATAGGATTTATTTACAACTGGGGCTCTGTGGTGCAGCCAGATAAAAGAGGATTAAATTACGTTCTGTAGATTAAGAGTCTGAACACTATAAAACTCCTAAGCCTTTGTATGCTAAGCAAGAACTTTGACTCCCATGGGAGCCACAACAGAGATTCTGCACACACAGAGAAGACTCGGTTTGTTGGGGTTTTGTTGCTATCTCAGTGTCCCTTTCCCAAACAGAGACATTATCAAACTGATTTGGAAACACTCTGTCAGCACCAAAAAAGTTCAACTGGATCATGATGTCCAGTGCATTTTCATCTCAGCTCCTCCAGGTGCTTGTTCAAACAGGTTTTCCCAGTGTGATGGTGTTCTCTGCAGTTACACAGTGTCCATACACCCATCCCACTGGTCCCTGCCCACTGGAAGACCACTGCTAAGGATCTTTGCTTACTGACAAAATGTCCTAACACAACACTCACCCCAAGCCCTTTCCTGCCTCTCTCCTCCTTCCTTTCTTTCCTCAGACATAACTTACAAAATGCACACAAAAAAAAATCTCTTTCAAACTAGTTATTTCTTCCTCAACCTTATTTTCCGTTTTTCCCTCCATACTTTTGGAGAAAAGCAAGAAAACGTTTCTGTTTCATGTCCTCATACAGTATCTTCTGCACTAGAAGACAGAATAAGCTGATAACCTTCTCTAGCAGAAGATGTTTGAGTTTAATCACTGTAAGAGTCCACTAACAGCTGTTCCTAGAGTTAAAAACACAAAGTGGAAGTTACCCACGTAAAACTGTTCAAGACTGCTGGGATTTTCTGTATACACTATGGGTTGAACATTTTAAGGTGTCTCGTGTTACCACCCATCATTTTCTTTACTCAGAGTGCTGAGGCCCTGGCACAAGGTGCCCAGAGCAGCCGTGGCTGCCCCTGGATCCCTGGCAGTGTCCCAGGCCAGGCTGGACAGGGCTTGGAGCAGCCTGGGACAGTGGAAGGCGTCCCTGCCATGGCAGGGGGTGGCACTGGATGGGCTTTAAGGTCCCTTCAGACCCAGAGCAGACTGGAATTCTGTGAAGAGCCTGTTGCTGGAGAAGGGCTGGAAGCACTGAGTGCCTGGTGCAGGCCAGCCCACAGGGCACTATCAGCCAGGAAGGGCCTGGCAGGAGCTGAGGAGGGGATGTTAACAGTAATCACAGGTAACTGGCTCAGACAGACAGGAAGAGAGGGGTAAAAAACCTGAAGCAGCTATCTTTAAAGAGAACAAGCAGATCTGAGTAATCCAATTTAGGGGAGATAAGAGTCTGCTGGTAGCAGTGTCCTTTAGCTGGACAAACGCCTTCGCTCAAGTGTCAACCCCAATCCTGGGGAGGTCAGCGCGGGCCCCGCAGCCTAATGGACTCCTCAATTGCCTGAGTGGATTTCCCAACAGCCACGCTGGCCCAACAGAATTGATTTTCAGGCAGTGCACGGGTCCCTAACGCAATTACCCTGCAGCCAGGCCGCCCGGGCCGCCGGGCAGTGCCGGGAGGTGCCGCATCCACAGCTCGCTCCTAATTGTTTAAACAGCTCTGGAATTCCTCTTGCTCTTTCTCAACAGAGAATAATTATACCCCTGCTTAAAGAGGTCTGGAGGGACCTCAGAAGAAACTTTCCCTTCCAGCTTTGTGTGGTAATGAAAAAAAATCAAGTCTTAGCTCTCTAATAGGCGAATTCAATTTATGACAAGCAAATACAATCATCTCGACACCAGCGCTGCAACAACGCCCGCCCAGCTGCTGCTGCACAGGGGCTCCTACGGATCTTCCCACTCAGGAGAGCCAAATTTCTCCCTGATACAGTAACATCAGATTTGTGCACCGACTGGATGCAGCAAGATCACATTTACAACGTTTCCTCTAATTTGTTTTTTTTCTCAGGGAAGATTTGGACTTACTCTGAGAGCCAGGAGGTGACCCTGGAAGGTCTGAGGTTCTGAGAGCTGTGCAAAAAGCCCCAAACCCCAAAAGTTACATGCCCAGGCCTTCCCAGTGCTGCTGTCTCCTGCCCTGACTGTGTAGGCTCCATACATCATTGGAGGGGACTGAGAAGCACCAGCTGAAAGCCAGGGTCCTGTCTCCATCCACGGCTAAAGCAGCAGTTGCTCAGGGACTCCCCAGCTTGCATGTCATCCAGCTCAGTGTTCAGAACCCACCAAAGAAATTCTTCTCCACAAATCTCATCTACCTTGAACTCATTTATTCTTCTCTCCTCCACAATATCCTGTGCAATAAACTCCACCAGTCAATTCTGTGCTCTAAGAAAAGGTACCAGCTTGTCTTTGGTTTAACTTTCTCTGTTTGGTGAATACCCCACTTGCTTCTTCTGATTGTTCCCCAATCATTTCTCCCGTGCCACTCACAGTTTACAAGCTGCTACTGCATTTCTCCACCCCATTTACTATCATGGTTTATGAATTCCAAACTTTGCAGTTCCTTTGCCAGCAGAAGATGCCAAAGGATGTTCTATCCCTCAGCTTTCAAAAAGCCATGATTTAATCCATGGTGCTAGAAATTTCTTGGCAAACTAAATCTGCAGCCATAGGAAGCTGCCTGACTGATTTTGTAATGAAGGAAGAGGTGGAGGTGCAACCAGCCCAAAGCTGTGCCTGAGCAGCCAGGATGGTTCCTGGACAGAACATCCCCCTGGATGATGGATTCACTGCAAGCCAGTGCTGTGCTGGCTCCATCCACGTTTCCTCCAGCCGGTGGGATGCTGCTCCAGCCACACTGCGCTCTCCTGCTGCTGCTGCACAAAGCCATCTGTCAGGTTCTCAGCCTGATTTCCCTTTTCCTGTCTTCCACCAAAGTAGGAGCAAACGGGGCCAGATTCCAGCTGTATTTTTCATCCTCCAATTAGCAGGCTCCAATTCATCACTCTGAGTATCTCCTGGCATCAGTGCTGAGATTCCCTCCTCACGCCTGGTAAATCGGTCTTCATTTAAAACCCTCTCTCTTAGCCCTAAATGGAAATCAATTCTGCAAGTTTAGCAAATAGTTAATTACTCCACAAAGAGGATTGATTGGCCTTTGATCACCAGAAAGCTCTGTAGTGCTATTAGTCTCTTTCATCTGTGATTAAACCACAGAGAAAAAGAAACAAAAACTAAATTAGGCTTCTCCTGTTATCCTACAAATATTTAATGACGGGATAATCTCCTAAAGGTGTGATCAGGGGATATACATTCTGCCAGGAAACGTCTCCAGCTCAACCTTGAACCCAAAATCTCTCCCTGCAAAGAGCCTGGCAATGAACTTTACAGAGGCGTGGAGCTGAGCTCAAAGGGATGCTTTGTAGTACACCCTCTTCTTGGCCTTTTCTTCTTTCCTCTTCTTATGTACGTTTTAATGCAGATAAAGATTTTCCCAACGGAGCCCTGACATGAATAATAATAATAATAATAATAACAATAATAAAGGCTTCCTTTAAATTCAGTTTTGGCTCTGCTGACTTTCTCAGCAGGACAAGCCTGTGTCCCGTTGATTTGCAGCATTGTACAGAGCTGTTTCCCCAAATGATGGGATCCTCCCACTTCAGACAAATTTCAAGTATCGCAGTCCCCCACTGCTAACCCATTCTAGAATTCAGTCCCAGGGAAGCACAAAGCCACCGAGCTGCACCACGACAGACGCTGTGCTGAGAAGGTCATAGGATGGAGGATAAGGATCCAGCTGCATTTCTCATGTTCCAGGCAAATTTAAGGACTGGGAATCTTCCTCTCGTGACACTAAAGCAAAGTTCCTTGGGGTGGCTGGCACGGGCTGTGCCCCTCACAGCCACTCCAGATGCATCTCCAGCCTCTCCAGAGCCCTGGGCAGCCAGGCCAGGGCTGGGCTGTATCAACAGGTACCCAGGAATTGCTTCTTCCCCAGCAACACCAGAATTTTAGGAAAACAATGGAAACACCCCTGCTCTTCTCTAGCAAATTTTTCTCAGCTGCGAATGGTGCTGCTCCAGCACACATTCCCAGATGCAGCAGTGAGGGTTGAACCCAGCACCAGGCACAGAGAGTGCCCCAGATTTCTGCAGCCTTTGTCTCCCTGGCTGGGGAATGTAACACCCGTGGCACTTGGCCACTGATCCTCTGGGGAAGCCAGTCCCAAAAGTCAATGATGCTTCCACAGCCAACGGTACCAACTGCAAAGTTGAAAGGATCATTTCAGCCATTGGCATGGAAGGCAAAGACCCTGTTCTGCAGTCCAACAGGGAAGCACAGGACACAGCCACGTATCCAGGAGAAGGTTGGATTTCAGGAGGTGTACCTTGCCAGGTGACCTGATTAAGACATGAGGTGGGAAGGGAAGGAATGGAGCTGGTAATGCTGAACTTCAAGAAGTTTCACAACTTGCTATGAAAACTCAGAAAGTTCCCATAACTTTTTTTAGCACTAAAATGTCATAATATTCCTCATGCAAGAGAAAAGAAGAGCCTCCTGACATGTTTTCAACTCCCGAATGGCAGAGAGTCCTTGAGGGGCCGTGCCACGCATCAGGCAACAGCAGGCGTTAATTAGCCCAGATTTCCTACGGAATTGTTGTGTGCGGGTGTGCGGGTGCGCGTGTGTTTTCCTTCCCTGGGTGTCTCATTTGCAGACTGTTCAATCATCCCTCTCTGCTGCCTCGCAGCCGCCTGTGCTCCTGTGCCACTGCCGAGCGCTGACACCTGTCACACGGTGCCACCGCAAATTGGACGTGTCAGCCCCCGGTGCTGCTGCCAAGGTGTGAATTACACGGAGGCTCTCACCGCCACCTCCTGACCTCTCCACTCCATTACCGGGACATCCCAAACCTCAGGGGATCAAAAACCCAAACACAGAGCCCTACACACCCACTGCAACCATCAGTGACGCTTTCCCCTCCAAATGAGGGGAAGATTTAAATAACCAGAATTTGTAAACACACTGATTTCATTTGCAGAGCGGCTAGGAATGGGCTTTGCTTTTTTGTTTGTGCCATACCAGGAGGCTCTAGAGGCCAGAAAGAAAAGGGGAAGTGAATAGTTAGTGGAGCTTTCAGATGAAAAGGCTCCCAAGTCACTCTGCACAAAGGAAAACAAGCGTTTCTGTCGTGCCTGTCGATGTGGTCACCGCAAACTGCGCCAACAGCCCCCAAACAATGCCCGTGGCTGAGATCACCCCAATTCCCAGCCCTCACCTTGCACGGAGCCTGGGGGCTGGTGGGTGTTGTTCTGTTTTTTTAAAACAATGCCTCCCAGAACAAAAGGCTGATTTGTGCAGCAGGCAGAGCTGGGGACCACCTAGAGCACGGGGCTGCAGCCCCATATGGTGCCACACAATAACAAATAAGAACAACAATAAGGAAAGCTGCACCCACTTTGCTCGGTACGGTGTTCTCAAAGTTACACAGTACGAAGCAATTATCCCAAAGTGGCAATTTTATTTGAAAATAACATTTAAATTAAAATGGGCATTTCAGGGCCTCCTGCTGAAGAGTGACATGGGCTGTTCAGGGGCCCACTGTCACTTTGTCAGCTGTCACATGCTGCCTCCTGCTAAATGGGCGCAGTTTGCCTTTACCCTTTATCCAGACTCTTAAAAATGCTGCATGCATTTTATGAAGACCAACTAAGTGGGATTGCATCTCTGACAGCTGTTCCAGCTCGGACGCAGTGAAAACGCTTTGCATACATCTATCTTTCCTGCTAACAATTTGGATAGATAACAAAGCTCAGGGACAGGGGTGTGCCAGGGCAGAGCTGGAACAAAGAGCTGCCACGCCCCAGTCACCTGCCAACACCCAGCCCAGGGTAACACCAATCCAGGGGATGTTTCATGAGAACTCAGCTTCGGTTCAGCAACTTTTAGGTCTCCTACCTCCTTGCAGCAGGTAGCTGTACACCCTGCAAAGCCACCACAGCCAAGTGTCCCTGTGCAGCTGGGCAAAGAGGCTATCTTGTCCTGGGCTGGGTCACCAAGGACTAGGGACAGCAGTGCAAAGCTGACAGCACAGAGGATTCCTTTGCACTTGGTAAATTCTGAACTGCTCCTTAAAATTTGGCAATTTTCCTTGTTCTCTCTCCTCCTCTTTTTACTAACACATTTGGCTGTTCAAACTTGCCATGTCACAAACACTGTCCTTCTAACCAGTACATTGTCAGGCTGAACCTTTATGCTGGGAGTTACCACCCGCATACTCTCACCAGCGCATTCTCTTGAGGCTGGTGTTCCCCAAACCCAAAGCACATTTCAAGTCTCAGATATGCTCCAGTGCTGCTGTGGATACAGCCACACGTTCCCCAGCACATGCAGACACATCCGACAGAAGCCCCAGATTGCCCCTCGTGTTCCTCTGCACCTGTTTCAGAATCCCAGAGTCACTGTGGCTGGAAAAGCCCTCCCAGACCAGTCCAACCTCGGGTAGGATTTCTGCAATCCTGCTGGACCTCCTGTCTAGGAGGAGGCAACCCCTAAAACTAACCTAGCTCTTCTGAAGGCCTCTTCTCTCCAGGACCATATCCCATGAGATAAAGAAAGCTGTTCTGATCAAAGTGGCAATTCCTATTGGCAAGGCATCCGTTCAAAAGAAGGTCAATACTGTCTGAGTTGATTCTCTAGAATCATTAGATACTCAAATTGAGGATTTTGTAGTTATAAAGAGTTAAATTACTAAATACGTGAATATAAAAATATTTTTGAAACAAAACCTTCTTCATAAAAAAGCTCCTACACAATGGAGCTGAAGTGACTGTGGTCATCATGGCTCCTTTTGTTTCTGGGCTCAAGAAGAAAGTTTCCTCCCAGGAAGGCCAGTGTCTTGGGTCAGTGTTTCCCCAGTAAGAAGGCCAGACTTGGGTCAAAAGTTTTCCAGTTCCATGAGACTCTCTGAGCCTCAATTTCCTTCCACAACAAGATGATGTTTTCATGCTGGATTACGTTACAAAGATTTTCAGAGCTGAGGTTTTCGCATCTATGGTAATGAGGACCCCTTAGAGTAGGTGGAACATGTGCAGGAGACTCACTGATGGGAAGCAAATTCTAATTTCTTCCTGCTTTTACTGCTGATTAAAGTGAAGAAATGTCTGTACTTTGCTCCATTCTGTGTTATGAGATCTCACATAATCACTGACAATAGTTTAAGGTATTATCTGATCTATGGAAGTGCATGTATTTAAAAAGAGGTAAAAGTCTTAAACCCAACATATTAAACATGAAAGGGGTGTCTGGTTTACTTGTTCAAAGTAAGGGATTTGCTCCCAGGAGTGACACATCTATTACTAATTAAACAATTAATTTATTATGCAGCACTTGCAGAAAACAACATATTTGAAGACTGAAAACATCTGCAAAAGAATGGAAAATAATTTGGATACAAATAATTATCTTCAGGATTTTTCTTTACACTGGAAGATGCTAAACAGCATTCAAGTGTTGTTTCCTCTGAGCTAAGTAACAGTCATGGTGTCACCAGCACTGCTGAGGCAAAGTGGAGCAGGAACAGGGAGTCATTTTCCTAAACATGCCCATTTCTGGGTCATTTCAGAGCACGTGCAGAGAGACAGCAAAGTGTCAGTGTGCAGGATCACGGCAACACGAGGGATTCTCTGTCAGAGTCCCACGAGGAGCTGCCCCTTGGCTCCCCAGAATCCTGGCACTGGGCTCAAGGTGAGCTTCCCCACGCCTTTCCCAGTGACCACACATCGACAGCAGCCAGTTTTTCTGTCCTCCATGACCTAAGATTCCTTGCAAGGAAACCCACAGCGCATCCCATATAGCTGTACATATCTACACGCATTTCTGTGTTATGGGACGGGAGGAGATGGATGTTCTCAACCACAAACACAGATGCAGTTGCCTCTTGGTGAGGATTCAAAGGTCTATCCCTTTATCTAAAGGTATAATTCACAATCTTGTCCATCACATCAAGAACCCCATTCAGCTGCAGCAGAGGTCCTAATCTGCCCTGCAGAGCCTTTTTCACTCCCAGCTTTCTCAAATACCTTGACACTGAAGGAACTATCTCAGCCATCAGCTTTCACTTCAGCTTTTCTCTGCCATCATTCTCAGATTTTTGTCTCTTGTTGACTTTCTTTCTCCCTAACATCCCTAAAAATCTTTTACTTAACATCTTTATTGCTTAAATACTTGCCTAGACACCCATTGCTTGTTACACACAGAATGGAAACATCCTTTCTCCAGTCTTAACAACTTCTTATTCTGAGAACCAGGGCAAAAAAAATCTTCCAAGTTTAGCACAGTGGCATTGCAACCATCTACAGCTGCTTCCTTTTTAGTGCAAATATATAATCTCCCTCCATTATAGTTCCTTATGATCCATTCTTTACCACTTCCCCCTCGGTATCCAGTAGCTAATTCCATCCTTGTACTTTCCTTTCCATCAGCCTCCATCACAATTCTTTTCTGTATTCGTGTTCTCTCCTGTGCTGCTCTTTTAACTGGGCCTTCTCTAATATCCATAAACAAACCCAGTATTTCTGAATTGTTTATTAAAGCTCTCCTTTTCTGTGTTGGTTGCAGTTATGCTGTGTCTGGAGCCCAGAGCTGATCACACCATTCCATATCCCCACAGTTTTTGTGTCACCTCTTGATTTCAGCAACATTTGTCACTTACCTCAGACAAGAAAACCCCTCAGGTTTACAAGAAAACCCCTTAGGCAGAGATTGGTTTTATCCCAACAAATTTATCGAAACTACTTTCCCTCTGAAGTACAGCCTCTTTCTCCTGCAGCACATCTGCACTGAGAAACAGCAAATCCACGAGGGCTGCAGAGGCCAGCAGCAGGACAGGGGGATGGGAGGACACACAGCTGTGCCAGATGTCCAGAAATGCTCCAGAGCTGGCAGTGCTGGTGGCCAGGGGCCCTGAGCAGGATGGGCTGTGCGGGCACCTGCCTGGCCTCACACAGCTCCAGCCACTGCAGAGCTGCTTCAGGGCAGTCCTCACAGGAGGAGCTTCCACACTTCTGAATGTGATTAGAGAAAAGACTGCAAAATGGGATCCTCATGTTCATTATGAGGAAAGTAGTGCTTGAAATAAAGTCCCAAATATGTTTTGTAGTTGCCTTAGATATCACCATTATTAGTGGCCTTAAGAGGTGCGAGAAATTTCTATAACTAAAAACGTAACAAAAGACCAGAGTACTTGGGGAGAACAGTAGAAAAATCAGGCTGCTTTTTTTTTTTTTTTTTTGTAGATTTTAAAGGTATACAGTTCTTGTGATTTAAATTTACCACCAAACCTCCCAGCTTCTCCCCCAGTGTACCAATTCAGGGCTACTTAGAAGGAAAAAAAGGAGAGGAAAAAGGAAAATCATTAAACAACCCCCCAAAAAGAGGGCTCAATGAGGTCTCATTTCGTCGTAATGAGCTCCAATTTAACATGATCATTATTTCTGACATTAAAGGCCTGTGAATAGTGTCACATGCCCAGAAGCTATTTTTTTTTACCCTCTAATGCCAGAAATAACAAGCTGCAGTTAAGGGACAGTGAATCAGGGTCTGTAAAATTACATTAAAATAGGAATTTCACTACTGATAGAATGACTCTTATCTAGGCAGCCCATTCTGAAGGAGGTTTCTGGAGCGTGTGGCTACTGGAGATGGGGCTGGTACCCACCATGCCCAGCCCAGTGCCCGTGCCTGCACTGAGGAGAGGGAACCAGCACCAGGCACAGGCACAGACTGGGCTCATTCCAGCCAGGGAACAACTCCCCCTGCCCAGAGCCCCTTCCAGCAGCACGAGCTCAGCCTTCCCCAGGCAGGGGAGCTGGGGGGGATGGACAGAGCCCTCACAGAGACACCCCAGGGTCAGAGACACCCCAGAGTCAGAGAGGTGGCGGTGGCACAGAAGCACTTGGAGCACGTGCCACAAGGCTGGAGGCACATTTCCCTCAAACATGTGATACCTTGACAAAACCCTGCACAGCTCAGAGCCCTTTCTTTTAGCTTTTTGTTTTGAGGAAGTCAGTGGTTCGCTGCAGGTCACCTCCCACTTTTGCCATGTAAAGCTGTCCAGGGTGATTTCTCAGCCTCACCAAGGTGCCAGGGGGTTGATCAGTGCCCTGAGGTGTGGAGAGAAGCTGCAATGCCAGAGGCAGCCAGGGCAAGGTAAAGGGAAGCTCAGCTACAGACACACTTGGGGAAGATTTGATCAATTTTACTTCCTTATATTAAATATGCATGATGCCAAATTTCCACCCACAAAGTACAGATCCAGCATCAGGGCATGGCTCCAGAACTGGACAAAGAACCAGATGGTGCCAGCTGTCATCTCACACTCCACGTGAAATTGTGTTACAAGACAGAGACACGTATGTACCCTCAGAAAACACACCTGCCTGCACAGCACACACAAACCAGCCGTGTCCAGTGGTGTTACTCCCATTTTATGGTACACGAAAGCCTCATTTATGTGAACTGGGGATGAACAGGTGATTTTGGGGGTATTTTTGAGTGACACACATGCAGGTAAGGTCACTTCCATCCAAAGGAAACAAAAGAAATTCTCCAATGAATGAATGACCCCAGCTCTCTTGTGTAAGAGCCCATGCACACAAGCACATGGACACTGTTGGCTTTGCACAGGTCAACAGCAACTCTGCATCTGAAGCATGAACTGTGTGCATGGGGAACAGGCAATGCAGACCCTGCGAGGCAGAGACAGAGAGAGAAGGAGCAGAAAGAAATGCAAGTTGATGTGTACCTGTGAAATGTGGATAAGGGCAAGGCTGCAGGAGCTTTCAGGGAAAAAGGCCCCAGTTTGTGTCTTCATTGATAATTAGTTTGTTTGTGTGGAGCGAGCAGGCGGAAAAGGCCTTGGAAAAAGTGCTGGAGTGAAACAGCACGGGCTGTGCTTCCCTGCCTGCCGAGGGGAGGGAAACTCTGAGCAACTGAGGGAGGTCCCCGAGGGCTTCATTAAGTGACTGGACTTCACAGTGCCCTGCCAGAGCTGACCTGGAAACATCAGCGTGAGGCCAGGGGTACGGCACGGGGCAGGGGAGGGCAGCAGGGGAGGGTGTCCCAGGGGTCAGCACCGGGGTGGCTGCACCCCTGCACTGGGGCTGCCCTGCTGGCCCTGCTGCTGCAGCAGAACCGCACCCAGAGCAGCGCTGCAGAACCGCCACGGGACAGCCGAGACGGGCACGGCACCGGGGGACAGCGGTGTCACCGCAGTGGTGACACAACAGCACCTGCTGCAAGAGATGACAAACACTCACCAGGAAACGAGGCGGCTCCTGGGACCAACATCAGCAGGTAGGGAGGAATAGGGAAAACTAAAAGAAAGCCTAGGGAATTATCCCATCTGTCATTTCAAAACCATGGAATGTGGAGTTTAGAAATAGAGCTGAAAGGAGTGGTACCACCCATCCAACAGAGCTATCCCTAAGATGAACATGCTCCAGTCTGCACCAAGGGTCCAAGCTGGCAGAGAGCAGCACTTGCACTGGCCAGTGGCCAGGTGAGGGGCAAGTGAACATCAGGGGGATGAAACATTTCTGCCTCAAACCCCAGTCACATTACTCTTGAGATGAGGATACAAACATCCCCAGAGCGCTCAGTTTAACCTGCACTGACAGAATAATTCCAACTTATGACCAAGTCACCTCTCCAAAATCATGTTCACACCACCCTTACAAATGTGACCACCTCAGTCCTTCTAAAACCTGAATGTTCTCTCCTCATTCCCGTGCCTCCACTGGAATATAACCACAGCATTTTAAGCCCTAATCAATTAAAAAATATTTTAAAAGGCTTAACAGAAACTTAAAAGACAAAAGTAAAAATAAGCCAAAACAATTGACCTAAGAGGGAAGGGAGACAATGATTTTCTTGTTACAAAACAGAACAGAGTCAACCACATTAAAAAAGTGAACTAAGGCACAAACATGGCATGAAGGAAATGTGTCTGTCCTTCTACAAGGGCCCTTATGATCTGTTTGCTAACAACATCACGGTCACATGGGGAGATTTTGACTGCAGCAGGGTCTTCCACACATATTTAGGTTTTTTGAGGGATGAACCCCCCCCAACCCAAAGAAAACCTTCCCAGGCACTAGATTTGTCCACAAGGCCATAGATGAAAGGCTGCCCAGCCTGGAGCTGTGACAGGTGACAATGACCCTGGGGCACAGGTGTGACTGCAACTGCCAAGGGCCTGGGGACTCTGGGAGCAAAACGCTCCCATGGGGCAGAACCCCCTCCTCTGCTCCCAGACAAGAGTCCTCTAAGTTAACCATGGGCCAGGTCCAATATTATTTGACTGCATTAACTTGCTTTTCCACTGCAGAAATCAAATCCCAGCAAACTCTGCTTCAGGAAAAGGCTCTGAACAAAGAGCTTTTCCTGTTCCTGTGACCTTTCTCCCTCTCTGAGCTCCGTGAGCACCATCACCAGCTGCTCCCCGCCCGCTGACAATGGACTGGAAGACACATCAGGAGAAGTAGGACTTGGTAATCATGTATTAGTATTTCTTAAAATAAAAACTGACTCCAAGTTTTTTAGTCAATTAAACGCATCCGGCACATCATGTATGTGATGTAATGACAGCTTGAGACTCGAAATGCTTTTGATGCATTATTAACCATAAAAAAGGCATTAAATACCGAGCTCGAATGCCATAGGGATGCATATTTCAATAGAAATTATTTTTCAATATATGCTTAAAGTTTATTTTGGTAAACAGATGACTGGGGGCTGTCAGGACTACAGACAGATTTATGTTTAGTTGGAGTCTTTTGGAAATGAAGGGAAATAGCTGGACTTGTTGAGCACATGGAAGGGATATAATTCTTTCTGCCAGCTCAGAGGAGGGTGAGCAGTAGCTTGGAAGCTGCCCCAGTTGGGAATATTAATTTTAGAGTGACAGTTGGGAATTTTGCCAGGTAAATACAATCCTGGGGGGAAAAAAGGAAAGGAGAAACATGACATTTTACTACCTGATTGAGAGGTGTCACATTCATTTTCTACATCTGCAAACAGAAGTCACAGTTCAAAGTACCAAAAGGGAGAATAATCCTGGTGCTCCAACATCAAATAATCCCTGGCAGAAACTTGGGTTTTCATCCAGTGTTTTATCACCAAACATAAAGCCACTCTTGCCATGTATTAAGGAAAACAAACCCCAAAGTAAAGCATCCCTTGCAGCCCTCAGTCCCTCCAGGGCAGCCTGGCAGCACGCTTCTGCCCTGCCTCGTGCAGACCCTGAACCCCAGGGTGCAGATCCTGAGCAGTGAAAGAAAGCAGGTCCCAGTGGAGGAGCCCATGCAGACCCTCCACTGCCAGGGTAACTCTTTTCTCACTGCTGAGTGGGCTCTGCAGATTAAAAGTCCAGGACGAAGGATTTGCTACCTTCCATTTTAGGAGCAATCTAAAATTTCAGCCTATCAGTGTTGCAAAATTCTTGTTGCTATTCACATTACTTCACCAGCTTCCCTATATAAATACATATATTATCATCACCATAATCATAACTTTGGTTTGGTATTGGGGTTCAGCCCTGCAGAAGTGACACCCATTGCCCACTGATTTTGCAGGGCCATTATGGAAGTGAGATCTGCAGGATCAACCCCTTCCCATTTGGCTCTTCAGACATTTGTACTCCGTTATCAAGCTGCCTTGTACTTCTCTCTCTGCCAGGCTGCACATAGTCAGCTCCTTTAATCTTTCCTCAGAGATCAATCCCTCAGCCCCTTAATCCTTTTTGTTGCTCCTGTCTAATCTCCCCGTGCTGTGTCGATGTCTCTCAGCCTGGGTGCCCGGACAGGCTCCACGCACGGGGAGCCCCTGCCAGCACAGAAGCTTCCAGAACACGTCCTTGCACTGGGAAGAGACTTCCCCTGCAAACACTGACCTGCTTGCTTTGTCACCACAGCACAAATGAGGTATTTCTCACCACACCCCAAGAAGGTGCCTCTGCTTTCATTTCCCAGCAGTGGAAGTGGCAGAACACGGGCAGCCCGTCCAGAGCAGTGATTTTTTTAACGCAAGACCTGCCAATTTGATGTATTGAGGTGCGAGGGGTCCCTGAGCTGTCCTGTGATGGAGCCAGAGCTGCCCGGCCCTGCAGGGGACACCCAATCCCCACATGCAGACCCTGAGCACCCGAACCACCGTCAGAGCCATCAGAATGGGAGCCCTGAGCAAATCCCAGTGATTCCATCAGGTCTGCAAGGCCCTTCCCCAGCGCACACGGTGGAACAGCAGCTCCGGGCTGGGAGCGGGCAAACTGCTGGGGCTTTTCCCTGCTCACACCCACCCCCCTGGGCTGATCTGGAATGCAGCTCCACCATTGCACTGCCAAAGAACGCGAAGAAACCGAAAAGAAAACCAGGAGCTAAGTTTCCTTTAATCTCCAATTCCTGTACAAGAACGGCTCGCACGTGGTAAAGGATAAAGGCAGCTCCCAAGTCAGCGGGTTATGCAGACTGCGCCAGACCTTCGCTTTCAGAGAGACACAGCCTGGGGAATTACACAAATGGCCTTCCATTGCCCTCTTCGCTTCTTTTTACGGCAAAATGCTTTGCTTTTATCAATTCCTCCCCCTCCTCCGAGTCCCAGAGGCTCGGGCCAAACAAAAGGCAGATGCGCAAAGTGCACCCTTCTCCCCTGAATGGAGCGGGAGCCCCGCTCCGCAGGGGAGCCACGGCCCGCTGCAAAATGCTCTCGGAAAGGAAAAGGCAGCAAGAGCGGCCCATCCTTCTGCCTGGGTGAAGGAATTTAGCCTCAGCCAACAAAACAAAACAAAACAAAACAAAACAAAACCCCAAAAAACAAAAACAAAAAAAAAAACACCAAAAAAAAAAACCGGGGCGGGGGGGGGCGGGCAGGAAGGGGGGGCGGGGGCTGCTCTTTTCAAGCCCCCGTAGGCGCCGTAGCGCTGAACTGTGTCAGGCTGGAACAGACAGGAGGAACACGAGCCTATTGTTGGAGATACCATCAAAAATAGGAGCAGGGAGAAAATGATCCGGAGCTAGAATCTTGCAGGGAGAGGACCCTGAACAAGCCGTGGAAAGCTGCGGTTCTCAGGGGCTCAGAGCAGGACCCTGAAGGGCAGGGAGCACCCACGGTGTCCCAACAATGACAGCAGAGTGACCCCTCTGCTCCCAGAGAAGGGGCCAGAGCCCAGCCCAGTCCAGAGACCCCAGGACAGGGTGGTAAGCACCACACCAGTTTCAGGTGAAGTTCTTTTATAATCAAACAAAATCTAGCTGTTGTAAATGAAATTAAGATTGATTTCAGGAGTGCCCACTTTAGACTGCTAATGCTCTTACTCATGTGATTTTTGATGGCAGACAATGAAGAATCTGTAATTGGCAGAGAAAGACATACAAACTGATGAGGAATCACCAACATTTTCCTGCCACCTTTCAATCTTAATATGTCACTGACTCACGCTCAAAGACCTGAATAAAGATTAAATCTGTAATCATTTACTCAAAATCAGCTGCTTGCACAGTAGGACTGAAGTACTACCTACATGCTGATTCAGCTTGAAACAACTAAACCCACAGCGCTGGCTCTGGGTAACAACTGATGAGTTGTGTTTGCTGCCAGGAGGAATGTTTAGCCACTGGATTAAATCTGTACACAAACCCTGAAGCCTCACTGGTACAAGTTCATATTCAACACATCAATCTATTGGGTAGACTCAGTCTGAATGGGAAATCTCCTCCACTGCCACTGTTGTTGTGCTGGACCATCACTCCTTGGAAGCAGCAGGAAGTGCTGCTTGCAATTCCCAGTGACAGCCCTGGCTGCCATCCCCAAGGATCTATCTCCTGCTGAAGCAAGGAGAAGCACTGGGCATCTCACTGCACCTAGCTCACCTGAAGGAATTTGATAAACTCTGGGCTATGTCTATTTTAAGTTTTGGCTTCTGCATGTCACAAACATAACCCACGGTGACAGGTCAGCACATACATGAACATCTGCACATGAACATCTGTTTGTGAATGGACCAGGGCCAGAGCATAACTCACAGAGGTGAGATGTCTGCTGCAAGGTGTCCTTGCCTAGGCTGAGGGTTGGAATTAGGTGAGCTTTAAGGTGCCTTCCAACACAAACCACCCTGGGAGTCTGTGATTTCTCATCGAGTGCAGCCTTTTGCACAGCTCCACTGTCCTTCCTCATTGCCCATTTGCCTGTGAGCATCATCCTGCACACACTCTTCACAGCAAAGCCTTGAGAGCCAGACAGCACACCTTGCCCCACTAACTGAGCTGAAGAAGCAACAATGAAAACACTTTTCGTTGAAAAAAAGTATCTGTGGTACCAGTACAAGATGGAATGGGGCATGGAACAGATCCCAGCACGCAGGGCAGAGCATGGATGGCACTTGGAAGCAACCCTCTGGGAAGCATCCTTCTGGCACACCAGGACTTGTTCCTGAAGTCAGCTTTGTAGAGAAAATCCATATTTTTCTATGCTTTATCTTAAAAGAGATTCTAAACTGCTCCTTGTATTTACAAACATGAGATATTGAAAGTTTGCCGATGTGTGTACAATTAATAAAACATCAGGTGCTGCCTCTTGCTTTAAACGTTTGTGTGTCTGGAAGCTGGAGAGCAGCTCATTTAAACAATGTATGTATTCTGGATAACATTTCCCTACAAATGTTCCTTCTTTCACTATGATACCCTTTAAAAAGTGTAAAACATTCCATGCTAATAAGAATCAACAGGGGAAAAAAAAATCTTAGCACAAGTGCTTAAATAAATTATCATCTTTGTAACTCTGCCATAAATCCCCTGGTTGGGATATGATGATTTAGCACTTGCTGCTCTGGCACAAATCCAAATCCTTGGGTTTCTTATTGGATAAAATACTACCTTTTCACCTTTCTGACCTCACTTCAGCTTCAGTCTGAGGTGACACGAGTGTCCTGGTCTCCTGCAGTCCTTGACAGAGCAGGGCAGACAGGACACCAGGGCCTTCTAGCAGGGCTGCCCAGGCAGGGGGGCAGATGCCTCCTGCCAGCCCCAGCCCCCCACAGGAAAGGCTTGCCTTCATTTTCTCTTCTAGGAGGAAAGACTTTTACTCCCAGAACAGGCAGAGAAAAGATGCCAACAAATCCCCTGGAATACAGAAGGAGAAACCCCCAAATCCACAATGGAGAAAACCAGAAAATTCTCCCCTAGAAAAGAACCACCAAATGCCTGAACAGAAGGGGTCACATATGAGGCAGGGCTCGTTCCTTCCTGTGGAAAGAAGAGTTTGCTGCTCGTTCAGACAGAACGGTGCTCCCAGCCGTGGGGAACATTACACAGGTTACTCTTATCCCAAATGCAATTATTTGCTTTATTCAGCCTGGGTTATCACCACAGGAGAAGAGGAGAAGCAGAGAGAGCAGCTCTGAGCCCAAGTCCTCCATGCCTCAGCTGCAGAATGTGAGCAGCGTTGCCTCCTTGGTGACACTTCTGAGGTGGAAAAGCCACCTCCAGCCCTGGGCATTGGTTTTTGTTGTTAGAGTCTCCTCCAGTCCTTAGACACACAGGTGCACTGATCAGGATCGTGCTTCCCTGCAGGAGCTTCCCAAGCTGCTTTACAGGAACGCAGCTCCAGGTACATGAACACCTTGCCCACCCCACTCACTGCTTTTTCATCACTACTTGAATATTACCTGGCTTTTCAAAAAGTGATTCTAAGGCCATTTAACAAAGTCAAGTGCTCAGCTAAACGATTTTTATCAGAACATTTAAGGAGTGAATCCTGCAGCACGTGTGTTTATCTGGTTTATCAAGCATCCAGGGACTCAGGAAAATCTCGTATTAGGGGCTTGGTTCACTTCTCTCCCAGCTACAATGACAAGTCTCAACGTCTTTACAAACTGCATGACTAACTCCAGACCCTTCCGCCAGGCAGCATCCAGGTTTTACTTCCCAACAAAACTGGAAATATCAAATTAAGGAAACCTGGACCATTGCTCCTGGTCATAACATTAGGTATCCACATCACAGCACCAAGTCAACACCCTAGAAGCTTGTGGGTACATAACATGCCAAAAAAAAAAACCTGATGAGGACCACATTTCTGAAGAAAACATGTGAATTCACCAAGAGAGAGAATTAGCAGAGCACCTTCCAGCCCAACACCATGATCCCAGGGAGAAACTCCTCCTCAACAGTGACGTGCAAGCCATTGGAGCAGCACCAAGGGGACTCAAATGAAACTACAAGAGATCCTGCTGCATGTAATCATCTTCTGTCCATCACAACTCCATCCACAGTAAGGGCAATCTCCCTTACCTCAGATACCCCTAACTCCACCTGAACATTGAGCTACAGCTGAACACAGTGTCCAACACCTAAACCACACACGCACCCAGAGGAGAGGTCACCGTGACCACACAGATGTTTTGGGCTGCCTTGTCCTTGGTCCAGCTGTGCTTTCTGCGTGGTGCCCTGCAGAGACACTGATCTTCCAGCTGGGAATACGGGAGCCCTGCTCTCCTCTGGTTCTGCCTTTGCCCACATGGACACTGATCTTCCAGCTGGGGATACGGGAGCCCTGCTCTCCTCTGGTCCTGCCTTTGCCCACAGCTGAGGGCACAGCTGACAGCAGCAGGAGTCAACCCCAAGGCTGCGCTGAGAGGTGCAAGGGAAGTTGTTCATTAGAACACAAAACCAGTTAAACTGTGAGTGGGCAAGGCTGCCCAGGCTACAGCAGGTGAAGGACCCCCAGGTGTGGTGGTGCAGAGCTGGGCAGGGGTCCAGGGGACATGGCCAGTGCTCCATCCATCCCACAGGGACAGGCTTTGTGTCCCACGGCCTCTGCCAGCACTGCCCTGGGGTCGGAGGCTCACACACCAGCCTTGAGCTCTCCTGTCTGTCTCTCTGCTGTCTCCCTGCCATATTAATTACCATTTCCCCCGCCAGGGCCAGAAAACAACCTTCACTGCATTAGTGCTAATTAAGAAGAGTGACTTTCCTATCCTGGCTGCTTAAATCACCCTCCTCTCCTCATCCAGAGCAGAAAGCAGTGCTGACAGTCTTACTAAAAACAGAAGGCAACACCTCAGTCACACTGAGCTGCCAATGGGGCCAACCAGCTCTGTCCTTGTGTGGGGACGGTGAGGCTGCATGGGACAGGAGGGGAGGGAGACACAAAGGACACATGCCCTGGGGCCTGGAGATCTGTGCCTCAGGGAGAGGCAGGGACAGCACCCTGCTTTGGAAACATCTCCTACCTGAAAGCAGAACAGCCAAAATGAGCATATTTACAAGGCAGCCTGTTGGCAGAGTGGCAGTGTGCCTCTCCATCAGAACACAGATCCTGGGCAGCCTGGGAGGACAGTTTGATGGAGCCAGCAGTATTTGCAAAGTACCCATTCTGAGTCTCTCAGTGTCAAATCCTTATTCTAGCTGCATTCAGATCCTCATTATCTCCTGGTGTTATTCTCCCCTAGGGCTGCTGGCTGCACAGGACAGACCAGGGGGCTCCTGCTGTTGTCCCCTCACACTGATTCCAGCAGCAGCATGGCCAGGGCTCCAGCAGATCCGGAGAGCAGACTGTGACAGCCACCACGGCTCCTGCTTCTCAAAGAACCACAGTTCCTGCAAGACATGAGATGTCCCTACCTCAAGCACTTGTTACATGTGACTGGAAAACCTGGAGCCACCAGGAGCTTCAGCAATACCTGAGCCTTTGGCCTTTGGTTTACAGTCCTCTGGGAATGGCAAATGTGTGCTGAGTGTGTGCTATTATTTTAGGTTTTGTTGCTGACCAACTGTCAGAATCAATAGAAGGCAAAAGTCCTCCTCCACACAGGAGGCAGGTTCAGAGACCTTAAGTGGTGGGAAGCCCCCAGGGCCCAGAGCCAGTGCCCAGCACTGGATGAGGTGGATTTCTCCTAAATCACATTAAGTCATCCACAGAAACATTAAAGAGTTTCCTGACATTACAATTCTGTGTAAGCAGATAGAGCTGTTGCCATAGGAACACTAACAAATATAGGGATGGGAATAATTGTGAATAAAAGGGATGGGGTAAAGGAAGAAAATGGCCTATGCCAAGGGCAAAGTTTGGACTCTGTGCTGCTCCTCTGAGTGCCAGGAGCTGCAGAGATGTGGGCAGGAGACGTGTGGGGCGGGCTGGGGGCCTCTCCCAGCCTTGCACCACCACTGCCCCAGGCAGGGGGTCCAGAGAGCAGCCCCAGGCCCCACCCCACCATCCCCAGCCCACCATCCCCATCCTCTGCTGCGGGCTCTGCTCCCTCTGGGGAGGAGGAGGCTCTGGTTCAGTCCTGGCAGCTCTGGCCCTCCTTCCCCCTGCTTTACAAAAATAGAAAGAACACATGTTCCCATTAGTCACTTGCTAGAGGGAAGCTGGGGGGTATGTGCTGACAGTCACAAAGCTGAGCTCTAATTTGAATACTATTTGCATATTGCAGGTATGCAAAGCGCGGCCGTGTTAAAACGCACGTGAGGACGCACAAAGCCAGGCAGCAGCGCTGACATTTGTCACAAGTGCAGCCCTTTCCCCAGCATGATCCCTAACACAGGTGCCAGGGCTCCTCTTGGCTACCAACACCCGGCCTGGCTGGTCTCAGGGAGGCTCTTAATTAAATTCTGCTTGCCAAGAACGCTTTGTATTTGCAGGAGTGAGGACACAGCCACCCTCACAGGAACACCACACTGAGGGCTTTTCCCTTTGGATAATGCCATTTGCCAGCCCCAACAAGCAGGAGCCATCCCAAGGCAATCTGAGCACAATAAGTGTCTTTCACTGCTGTTGACTAAGCTGAAATTCGTTATTTTCAGGCGTTCAGCGAGGACTAATGAGTGTCTGAGGCTCATCGCGCCGTCCCTCCTCACTGACATCCTCTTGATCTCTAAAAGCTCCGTGATCTTTGGCTTGAGCATAACCCCAGGGAGTTCAGAGGTTAAGTTTTGGGGATGCAACCAGTGTCTGAGCCAGGCAGGATAGAGCTGCACCAAGGTCATGGCAAAACACTTCTGGGAGAGGAAGAAAACCTTGACTCCTACAGGTGTCTGTTCTTTATTTACCCACCGATCCCCAGACATTGCACCAAGGGTGGCATGTCTCACCAGTGCCTCACAAAGCCTCTGCCAACTCCAGCAAGACCAAACGCCAATAGATGGCAACTTTCTTTATTCAGGGAAATATTGTAGATTTTTAATCAGCATTTCTGGTTACCTGTTGGTCCACTATGAACACAAGATACCAAACAGCGATCCTGTCATCAACACTACATACACAAGGGCATAAATAATGCACAAGGAGACACTTGCCTGACTGGAAAACCTCCTGACCGGGCAATATCTACTGGGAATTACCTTTCAACTGATGTTTTTAGCAGAAATTATTAAAAACCATGCCTCTGCAAGCCATGATGGCTTTGGCTCTACTTGTTTTTTATTACTACTATTTTATTTATTATTATTATTATTATGCAGTTTTCAACCACGACATAGCCAGAAAAGGATGTAACCACCAGCACACAAAAACCCAGCGGCAGGTAAGACAGAATATTTGGGAAGACCTTTCAAGAACTCAGACAAGTGTATCTTTGTCACTCTAACAGACCTCAGTGCTCTGAGACAAAGCTATGAATTTCTGGTGTGGAATCACAGCATTGTCAGCCAGAAATCAATTCATCTGAGGAACAGGAAAGAGGTATTTGCACTGGGAAAGCAGCTGAGTAATTGTAACCAAGGTAAGGGGAATGGGCCAGATGGACACGGGACCCTGCAGGGCTGGAGCCTTCTCCTGTTCTCCCAGTAAGAAGGAGCTTGCTCTCTTTGTGGCTTTGTTCTACAGCCATCATCAAAGGTACTATTTGACATTTTTCCCTCGCTAAGGATTTTTTCCTGCATGGGTTTCACTGAACACACCCTTCCCCTCCTGCCCAGTGACTGACTGGGAGCTCTGAGCAGAGCCAGCACCGAGGTCTGAGCAGGCAGTGTTCCCAGTGTACTGATTACAACATATATAAAATAATACTTTGTACAAGTTCAGAGGGAATAATTAAACATTGCTCTCAGCTCTTGGCAGTGACTTTTACAACACTGGGTAATGAGTTATCACATTTTGACCTTTATGTCTAACTCACCTTGGCAACTTGCTGAAAAAACTTTGACCACTATATAATCAAAAATAAGAGAAAAAGGAAAAGGCAGGCACGGGAGCTGCTCCAGCAGATAAAGATCACAAACACCAGGTATCCATCCAGGAAGCCACTGAACTACTTCCTAGTGTTGGATTTAATAGCAAATTACCAAAGAGACACTCCACATTACTACAATCTGCACATCAAACCAGGCAGAAAGCAACCTGCAATTATACAATTAGATTGATACACAAGCTTCCCGCTCGTGTTTATTCCTGCTGCCAATCATGCTGCTTACTGGAAAACAAGGGCTTGGAGCTTCCAGCCTGCCTCACACTTCCCCTCTGCTTGTGCATTTTGAGGGGCTTAACAGATCACATCTCGTTCTTTGAACACCCTGATGAACCCAGCCTTAAGATCACACCTCACCCAGGTGCCTTTGGGCTGTACTGAGACCCATCTGTGTACATGGGGCACAATTTACCCCAGCAGCAACTCACTGCATGGAATGGGACAGCAGAAAAGAAGAGACAAAGAAGGGTTTACTATTAGCTGATGAAGGCAGTTGATTGAAACCTAACAAACCCCTTGATTTCAAATGAAAATCATGAAATGAAAATCATTTCACTATGCTGTGGCCTGACAGAAACTATGAAAGGGGAATGCAGCCAGGAGAAGCCTTTGTATTTGAGCTTGGTCTCCTCATAATGCAGTGCCTCTCGACGCCTGAACATTGAGAACATCTCAGGTACTTCAAAAACGTCTGCCTGGCCCAGTTCCAATGCACTGCTGACCCCTCAGGTCCCTGTGCTAATTCATTTTTCCCACCCTGTCTTCAGCCACACCTGTTCCAACAGTCAGGCTTTGTGTCCCTGGAGTACCCAGAGTGCTGCTCCTTTGTGGGGAGCCTGTGACAGGTACACACAGGGGCACCAGGGGCTGGATGAGGTGGTGTTCACCCAGCACAGAGAGCTGGCACAGCCCACACACACACTGACCTGTCCCAAAGAGCTGTGGCACCACGCTGGGGCTGTCCTGAGGTGGAGGGTTTCTCCTGCAGCCTGTGGGAACAGGGGTGTGGGAGTTCATCAGGGCACCCAGGATGTCCCCCAGCCATGCCAGCACAGCTTTGAGGGTAGAGGCAGAGGGTGCAGAAGCTCCCAGCAGAGCTGGATGGGCACAGGCTGTGCCTGGCAGGGACCAAGGGCACGGTCAGTGGCTATGGCAGTTCTCAGTGCCACCGCTCTGACACGCACACACCACAGTGACTGCTCTACAGATTTTGTACATATATGCAAATAAACCATCTCACAATAATTATCTTTTCCCAAATTCCTTTGTCTGAGTTTTATTTCGCTTTCCCATCACACTCCCTACAAAAGAGCCCTTCATTTCCCAATAAATGGTGGGAGATTGTGTCCAAGACCTCTGCAGCACTTCCCAGCTCAGATCTCAGTGACTCACACACGTTTTTGGAGCCCACATCTCACACTGGCAGGAAATGATTCAGGTGTGGAGGCACAACAGCTCAGGGACACCAAATGGCACCTGCAAGAACTCAAGCACTGACAGGACACATCAGAGCACAGGTACAAAGTCCCCAACTGGCCATGGCTGTGAGATTCAGCCTGCCCTGGCCCCTCCTTTGCAGCCCATGGGAGCAGAGCTCCAGCCCTTCCCTGAGGCAGGCTTTATCCTGAGGATATGATATCTCAGCAGCTCCTGAACCCACACACACCTCCCATGAGCAAACAGGGAATCTCCTCTGCTCCCTTCCCTCCAAGGGAATTCCTGCATCTGGGCAGGAATTCTTTTATAATGCCACAGCAACACTTGGATTTCTAAAGGAGTGACAGGACAGAGCAGTCTGCCATTCCAAGGAAGCCTTTCCCCTCAGGGTCAGGAAGCCAGCAAGACCCCCAGCTACATTTTCAAAACTACACGGGGATTCACGTGCCTGTTGGCTGTCAAAACAAATACAGGATTAAAGCCAAACGCAGGGTCCTGCAAAGAGCGGTGGGGCTGTGCTAACTGCAGCTGCAGGTCAGAGTGCTCAGTGCTCAGAGCCAGCCCCAGCTCCACCACACACAGCTCCTGCCTTTCCAACCCTGCAGCTGCCATGGCACCTCCTCACCGGCACACAACAATTGCTGTATTTAAGAGACATTTAGTAGCTGCAAACAACTGGATCAAATTGTGCTCTTCCATTTTTAACATCAGCTAAGGAGAAAGCACTTCCCATCAGCACAGAGTTCAGCCATGCTGGGGAGGAACAGCACAGCATTAAGAGCAAAGGTAGAAAATGGAGGATGCAGATTATAAAATTCAGTCACATTTTAAAATTTTCTGCTACAATAATTCACTTTATGTAGAATTAATGTGGCTGATTGAACGTTTGTGCTGTAATTTACTTATAATTAACATTTTATGGTGAACAGATTTCACCATCTCCTTCATGCTGTGAACTCCAAGCCACAGGTCAAAAATAGAGATGAAACAGATAAGCACAAAATATTCTCACTGAAATATTAATGAGATTTTAATTTACTACTTTAAAAATACATCTTTCATCAATGCCTGTATATCAAATCATTATTTTAATTTTTTTTTCACATTGTATTAAAAATATAATGAACTTTCCTAACTGGTTGAAAGACCCTGAAATATCTTTTGTGAAGAGACAGCTCAGGGGAACAAAAGGTCCAAACACTCTCAGTTATCAGGAATCTCCCACGGGGGTTGGGTGAGAGTCAACTCAAACTGAACACAACACCTTCACCCTCACCCAACTGAAACAGGGGCTCTCCACTCTCAAACCCTGTGGTCAAGCACAGAGGTTCTGCTCTTCCCACCAGGATCTTCTTTAAAAGCGTAAGGTCAATCTGTAAAAATAATTCAACTGCCAGAAACTGCTTCCTGTGCTTCAGCAGGAGCGTGGCACCCACTGCTGAGACACAACACGGACAAGGCTCTGCTCTCATCAGCCATTCCCATCTTTGCAGGCTCTTCTGGGGACATTGGAAACCTCCAGGACAAGGCTCTGCTCTGAAGGACACCGCGAGTCAAAGGAAAAATGGTCTGGGAAGGAAGATGGAAGGAAACTTGGATAAAATCTCCCACCCACTCTCCACGTGTGCTTGAAGCCTGCCCAGAGATGACAGACCACATCTGAATAAATTATTGAGTCATCTGCAATTCATCCCATTTCCTCTATTCCAAAGCGCTATCAGACAGGCAACAGAGGACATTCCCGGAACGCTCTGATGACAGAGAATGAAGATATGGGATGACAATGAAAAAGTCAGCAGAAAATCATAAGTCAATGGGACTATTTTATGCTCTTTACTTCCTAGCCTGCACCAGACCATTCAAACAGCTCATTGGAATTTCAAATGAAAAGCTGAATAATACAGGATTATAAATCTGTTACAAACAAACCTAAAACGCGGCAAGAGAAATACACATGGAATTTTCCTTCTGAAACTGCTCAGGTTTTTCCTACAGGTTTGTTTGCTGGGAATCAGCAACTATTTGTTTTGAGGGTAAAGCTGCCTTTCCTTATTTTTCTTTCTTGTTAATTTTCTTTTCTTGTTCAGATTGAAGGCCAGTGCCTGCCAGCCCCTTGATCCCTCCAGAGCCTGAGGAATGGAATCCTGACCCTTTCAGGTTTCTCTACGCAGCAATGGGCTTGCTCTCTTTTTCTTTTCAAGGTATTATGAGTAAAAAATAATTTTTTTATTAATATTTAAATATTAATATTTAAAATATTTACCTGTGGGAGAAATTTCAAGAGAAACCAGATCCTGAGCAGCATCCCACCACACAGAATGACTCCAGAGAGGAAGTGAAATTCTCATCTGCACAAAGTAGGACCCGGTGGAACAGCAAAGGATTTCAGACAGGTCTGGAGCCCCCACCCTCCTGTGACATGGGGGACACATGTGGGGCTCTTTCCAAAATTGTTCTGGGAGACCTGGGGACTGTTCACACAAATATCTCTGCTCATGATTACAACTGCTCATTAGAAGTTCTTTAAAAAGAAAAGAAAGCCTTAATGCTTCCTTTGAAGTAAACAATTCAGAGCATTTGTAACAAACAAACTACACCAAAATCAGAGAGGGGTGAAAGCACTGCTTGTGGAAGTGGCAAGGAAAAATCCCAAGTTACAAGAAAATACATATTACTACATTAATTTTCATTGTTTTTTGTTTTTAAAACATTTTTCACTGTCAGAATGAGAAAAAAAAAAACCCTAACCAAACAAAGCCTGAACAACAGGGCAGGGGAAAGCCCCAAAACACAGCAGCTGAATACTGAACCAAGACTTCCCAAATCAAATATAGAATATGATATTGCAGCAAATCATCCCCAGAAATCTCAGAAAAACCCTGGGACTTGTCCGAGGCTGGCAGGCAGCAGGATCATGTGCACTGAGCCAGGGCACTGAGCCAGGACACTGCGCCATGCCTTGGGAAGCCAAAGTGGGGCAGGAAGAGAAGAGGAGCTGATGGTTGGGGGTCCCCAGGGCAGAGTGAGGCTCTGGCTGCTGGGCCCTGCAGTGACCCAGCAGGACAACCCAGCTGCCCAGGGCTGGACAGGGAGCTGCCAAAGCCAGGGGTTGCTCAAAAAATAAAATCAAAAAACTGCAATGAGGTCAAAGCCTTCAGCCCTTCGATCCCCTCGCTGCTGCCAACAGACCACCAAACTATATGGACTCATCTTTAAATGGTTAAAGCATTAATGATGAGGAGCTACTCTGACAGATGGTATCTCTGCACTTTCTCATTCCCAGGATCTCTGTTATCATCTTCTAGCACACGAATTGTGTTTTTCAGAACACCAGCTGGGCTTCTACTCAGACACTGGGCTGAACCTCGAGACAGCGGCTCACAGGCAGCTGCTTGAAGGAAATTTTACCGCAAAACCTGAACGAGAACCTGAAATTCTAAACACCTCAGAAGGCATTATTTAGGTCTCAGAAACATGATTTCCACCAGTTCAGCAGCAGGAGACATTAGTCAAGGCTCCTGGCAGAGAGGAGCAGCGATGGCACCGCGGTGTCACAGCCCGGCCTCCTCAGGTCCTGCCCATGGAGCCACTGAACCAGCGTGCTGAGAATCAAGGAAACAGAAATCAAATAAACAGACAAATTAACAAACACTTCCAAGATAACATGGAAATCTCACCAGTTGCAGCACACGTCCACTCAGTTTCTTTTTTTTTTTTTCTGAGTGCCTTTTCCTTAGTAAAAGCCATCAAAGATCATTGTGAATGAGTAATAATTTTTTTTTAGCAGCATCGAAGAATTAAAGCAAGAGAGAAAGGGAAGGCATGCAAGGGAGAAAAGGAGGGAGAGAAAGAGAGAGGTTAAGCTCAAAGGCAGAGAGAGCGAAATGGACCAGATTATACAAAATTAAAAAGCAAATACGCACAGACAATTTGTGCCGAGTGATTGCAAGCAATTACAGTCCGGCTTTTCTGGAGGGAAAATTGGGGAGGGGGGGGAAGGTTATTTCAGCTTAAAAGGAGACTTTATTCATTCCTGATCAGCTTCTCCCACTATTCTCTCTTTTATTCTCGGATATCAATTTTAAAAAAAATCACCCTTCAGATGTTACATGTCTAACCCTGGGAATCCCACCCCTGGGCAGAGAGGGAGGATTTCAGCTTCCAATCGCTTCTTTCTATAGCCCTGAAAAAGCAATTTGCTCATAAAGGATAAAAAAAAAAAAAGGGAAGGGGGGGACAGAAAGAAAGAAAGAAAAGGAGGGCAAAAAAGGGAAACCACAACAAGGGCACGCGTTCCTCTTGGAGGAGAGCTTCAATTTTACTGTAATTGTCTGAAGAAGAGCTGCTTTGATCTGCAGAATTATTATTATGCTCCAAATGCTGGGCTGCTGATGTCCCAGCTGGGCCGGACACAGGCACACCAAGAGGCCAGAGTGCCTCTCCCAGGGCTCTGGAGTTGATTTTGGGAGCCTGGCAGGGATTAACTCGGGATGGCAGGGGCATGGAGGGGCAGCACGGCGCTTAGGGCAATCTCTCCTGGGGCCTTGGCCTCCTCCAGCTCCTTGCCAAGCCCTGGGAAGAGGCTTCTAGGCCTGTCTTAGGATTCCTTACGGCACTACCTGTTTTTGTTGGGAATTCCTTCATTTCTAAATTACAGCTAAACCAGTTCCCACGCTGGGAACACCTCCCTGCCCCACGCCATGCCAGGCTGGTTCTGTGGGGAACAGAGGAGGACCCAGGGGCACAAGACCACCAGGGTGGGATGAGCAGGCAAAAAGTAAGGTCAGTGCCTCAGAAATTTGGGATTTCCTCTCATCAACTAACACCAGCTGACATGTATCAGGATGTTTTCCATGCCCCTGACCAAGCACTGAGTGCCCTGTGCTGCCATCAGAGCACTGGCTGCAGCTGCTCAGGTGTGGACACAGCACTCTTTGCACCCTCGCCCTTCTCCCTCCCTTTTCACTTCAAACATCCTTAACTCCTGCTGAAATTTCATCCACAAAGCCCAGTTTTGGCCCACAACAGCATCCAGGCACTGCTGACGGGATATTGGCCACCAAGTATTGCAGCTCACTAAGAACAGAATAAGGATTTTGGCATTTTATCAAATGAGGAAAGCACTTTATACCTAGGAAGTTTGAGACATGTATGATCTTAAAATCTTCCCATTATTATATATACAAAAGATCATACTTTGTATAAGTACACATTTCTAAAATCTTATTTGTACAACTTGGAGGCCAGGTAACTGCCAGTCTGCCTTCACATGGAGAAGTCCATGAAAAATGGTACAACTCATTTATTAAAGTCTCTAACATTTGTCTGAAATAGTTTGTCTGTAAAATATGCAGCACGCCCAAAACACACGGAGACGTGGCGTGACACAAACGATTTATTGGCACCGGTCTGGGCTGAGCCCCGTAAGTCACGCAGGGCCCCTCCCTGTCAGCACTGCCGTCATCCCAAAGTCATCAATAACACCTCGACTCCATCACAGCCCAGCAGCAACCGGGCATCTATCTCAACTATAAACACACACAATTTTTCAGTCAAAGAGTAATAGGCAAATAGCTGGATTTCACTCATTTTGTGTTCTCCAGGTAGTAAAATAGACACATATTTAATGTACATACCCAAAAGTGCAGTGCCAATAAGTAGGGAGAGTCATATATCCCAGTTAGTTTATGGATGGCTGTATTTTATGGTTCTATTGCTAAAGCTGTATTTGCATGCATCTAAATATAGATAAATATCTGCAATGCCAGAATGTGCAGACATGAAATAGAGAACTGGATAAATGCAAGGCAAGACACATGATAAAAATAGTCCTTATTTCTAGATACAATTATGAACTCTTGACTAAAATTATTACTTGGGTATGGGATGCTGAGGCTATGCAGTGTCCTCTCGTGCTGATCCTGGAGGTTGCTGTTGGAGCTATCGCTCTTTTGTTTCATAATTTTGCTAATTGGTCATTAAGAAGCCCCTAATTCTAATTCTGCCTTTGCCAGCAACACGCTGTGGGTCAGCAAGGAAATTAATCTGCCTCTATACCTCAGTTTCTCCAACTGCAATAGAGGGAAACACAGATCCATCACCAGGTCCTGCAGGAGTTAATCTGTTAATGTTTGTATCAATCAAGTTGTCAAGTGCTATTTAAGTGCTTATTATTACTCATACAATAATTCTCTCCTTCTGGGCTCTGTAGGTTTGTAAATACCTCTTCCATCACACACGTGAGGTTCTTTTGGGGCAGGGGGGATGATGTGGACCGGGGCTGGCCAAACACGGCTCTCTGTGGGTGGATTCCGCACGCCAAGCGCTCCGGAGCACGGCCAGCCCCGTGTTCCTGACACCTGCTCCTCTGCTGGGGGACACCTCAGCCCTTTGGTCACGTTTGTGCCTTCCACCCCAGCACCACCACAGACATGACGGTGCAGGGGGAGCGTCTGTCCCTTCAGCGTGTTCGTCCTCCTCCCACACCTTCTTCTCTGGCCCGGGGGCTGAAACTCAGAGGGGCTGTTCTGTTTGCCCAGAGCATCATTCACTCCAACCGTTCCAGGGAGAAGCTCCCTCTGCTCAGGATGCCTGGAACACCTGGCTGTGAGGTCCTGCTCTGGGGCCATGTGCTTTGGCCAGCTCCTGCACCTGGGCAGGAGGAAGGACAGACCTTCATTCTGCATGGAATCCGTGCTCTTTGGAACATTTGCCAGCACAAAGGCGTGCAGCATTCCAGGCACATGCCAGCTGGGATTCCTGGAGCCTGCCTGCACTGGGAGCTTCTTAAAAAATATAGCAGCTTCTCATCTAGTCTGCTCCCAAAATGAATTCTCTCTACTGGCACCAGTGAAGCTAAATACAACTTATAAAATATTGAGCAGATCTTCATATGGAATGCAACTAAAAAAAAGTGACACTTTAATAATTATCTTTATGCTCCAGAAATATCCCATCAATATGAGGAGCAGATAATTCACAGCCACTGTTCCAAGCACTCTGCAGCATCAGGAGCTGCTGGTGCCTCATCCATACCGGGCACACAAACATCAGTGTATCCGTGCACGCAGCCTGTAGTTATTTATCAATTGTTTATGCAGCACTTAGTTATGAATGTATTTAATTTATAAACATTTGTATTGTAGAGCACGAGATGATAAACTCAGAAGAAAAATATCAACTCATAGAGCATGATCCCCCTGCCTCGTTTAGCCAAGAGCTCTGTCCCTCATCCAGGTGCCCTGACCTGGACATTCCTGCCAGCAATCCCAAAGCCTTCAGCCTTGGGAAGATGAGTTTTCAGCAAATCCCTGCCATGTGATGTTTTCCACAGCAATCCTGAGCACACCAGCTCTGCCAGCCTCTTGAGCTCAGCGCCCTGCCCGGGACTGATCCCAGGGACTCTGTCAGATCCTGCACCTGCCTACATGGTAGCAAATGACACAAGTTCCAAATGATTTCTGTGTTTTCAAAATAAGCTGCTCTGTGTGCAAAACTGCAAACCCTTCAGTCAATCACACAATAAATAAATACATGTCTCTGCATAGTTTACTGGTTAAAGAGCTCATTTCCCCATTGCTCCAGCACTGACAGCTGCCTAAACCCAAAGTCCACCACTTTTGAAGGAAGACATTTATCAGGAGGGTATTTTACCCCTGATTTCTTTTCCTGCCCACTCTTACGAGTGTTTGCTCAGAAGAGTCTTATTTAAACTCTATTTTTTGTTTGAACATATGTATTTTTATGTTTTTTTCAATGCACTGGAACTTGACAGCACAGACCAAGTCATGGATGAGTCAACTTCTGTCATGTATCCTTATCTTTCCTAAAAATGAAATATGCATTTTTAATACCATCCCGATTTAAAATCAACATTTCTAATAATTTTGATCTCTTTTTCATCCTCTTAAACAATCTAGACCCAAACCACCCCTTGGTTTGAGTCTGAGCTTTCTGCCCCCAACATTCTAAAATTATTTGAGTTATTTCTTCTCTGCTAGCAGCTCTGCCAGCTCAGTGTTTGTTCTTCACTTTCAAGGGTATTTTATTTATTTTCTTCACTTTCAGCTATTGAAAATGGCAAGAACAAATTTATATAATGAGCCTTAATAACAGTTTCTCCCATAAAGTTCCCTATTTATCTCCTATTGTAGGGGTTTAGAAAGCACAAAAATGATGGAAAAATACAGGTGTAGTGATAAATCTCTGGGACTGATAGGGAATAATTTAAAACAGCCTTTATCCATGGGGTGATGCTTGGAACCCTCCTACTCTGTGTGAACCTTTCCCAGTCACGTCAACTCCTCCTTCCACAACACTCACAGTAGTATCCTACTCATAGGATTTGTCTCCACATAGACAAATAAAACCCTGTTTATTCCAAATCTCTCCCATCTCTCGGCCTGAATCATTTACCCAACAGCTCTCACCTTTCTCTCCGTGTTTTGATGTCCTGGAGAAGCTGCTGGGGGGCACGCACACAGCACATGCTGCCAGCACACTGCAGAACAGCGTGTGTACCCCACAGGAAAAGGGGTTCAAAGCTACCAACAAAGGCTCTTCTGTCGGTGTTTGTCTCCTGAACACCACTTAAACAAATTAGAGACCCTACCCAGCAGGAAAGACCTACCCTTGACCCTGCCAACAGTGAGAGCAGCACCAAGACCCCCGAGCAGGCCCAGCTGGGCACCCGCAGCGCTCCAGCAGCACCAGGCTCACCCAGGGTCACCCCAGGGTCACCCCAGGGTCACCCAGGGTCACCCCAGGCTCACCCAAGGTCACCCCAGGCTCACCCAAGGTCACCTCAGGCTCACCCAGGCTCACCCAGGCTCACCCCAGGGTCACCCCAGGCTCACCCAGGCTCACCCCAGGCTCTCCCAGGGTCACCCAGGCTCACCCCAGGCTCTCCCAGGCTCTCCCAGGCTCTCCTCAGGCTCACCCAGGCTCCTGGGGAAAGCTGCACACGGGCTTTGTGCTTTGGACAGCACCAGGTACACCCCACACCAAAAAAAAAGCCCTGTCAGCATTCAGTTCTTAATTATCTATCCATTTTTAATGGTGGTAAGAAATTACTATCACAAGTGCTGCCTTTGCTCTGAAGACCCCAGTGCAGAGAAGATGGAGCCCACCATTTATTCCTCATTTTTTTATTTACAGACCCATCCACGGGCAGGTCAGAGTCCAGTGGAGCCCTGGCTCTATCCCCCTTTCCCTCCAGCACTAATTAGCAATGCAATCCCACAAAGAGGGAAGTTGCCCGAAACCTCCCCTCACTCACAATGATTTATGTTCAATTTGTACAAATGGAGAAAATGAGATTTCAAATTTCAATGCCATTTCTGCAATGAGGTGATTAAAAGAGAGAGAGGTATTGCGTTCTACTGTATAGAATATTGATCCCAGTGCTATTTTCCTTAGCAATAACCATTAGCTCAGTATTATTTGCAAACCTCTAATGTGAACCTGGAGATGTAATTTACATTTGTGCTTTACTTATTTGCTTTAACAAAACAACACAAAAGCTTTGAGTCTTTCAATCTATCCTTATTGTCAATAAAATTAGCAGTTCATAAAAAAATTAATGTATATGCAAAACCATCACTTCCTTGTAAACTGCACCGAGACTGTAAACGTTGCCCAGAACAAAAGGGAGATAAACTATTAAAAGGCTCTGGCCATTAACAAATTGAATCCCAACCAAATTAAGAGGAGCTCTCTTTTGTCCCCTTCCTTAATTTCCGGGCCCCTGGGAGCCCAGGGAAGTTTTGGCAGTGTGGGGAGGTGTCCCCAAGGAGCGGGGTGTTGACAGGGGAGGTGTGACGGGCACGTTTGGGGGTCGGGCGCGCTGTCGGAGCTGCCCGGACGGGCACACGGGGAGATGCCCCGGGCCGGGCACACGGGG
>VZSR01000393.1:538729-557261 GCA_013398615.1 Brachypodius melanocephalos
GGGGACATGCCCCGGGCCGGGCACACGGGGACATGCCCCGGGGAGCCGCCGAACAGAGGCGCGGTGAAGGCGCAGGCGGAGAGAGACAAGAAGGGCGCAGCGTTTGTCAGCCCCAGCCCCCGAACGGGACCGGAGCTCCTCGTCCTGCTGCTGCTCCCTCCAAACCCATCAGCTGCTTCTGCTGCCTGGCAGAGTTTAGAAGATGAGAACAAGGAAAGAAGAGGGAGAAAGGGGAGAAAAAAGAAAAAGCTAATGACCCATAATTGCCATGATAGTGGAATAGGGCCCGGGCAGCTGTTTTACATTCCCGGTATGTATAGTATGCAAATATCTACAAAGGGCCGACACAGTTTCTCTATTGTGGATCCTGAGGGTAACCAAATTAGCCTTTGGCAACCATGGTAATTGGGAGGTGCTGTTCCCATTAGGAGTCCTGCAAATTATGAAGAAAAATGGACCAAAGGCTTTGTCACAAATAATAATGCTGAGAAGAAAAGAGCAGGCGGCCAGCTTTGCTTGCTTGCCTTTTTTTTTTTTTTTTTTTTTTTTTTTTTAATTCCTACATTGTGTTGTTAATATCTCTCTGTTTAGTAATAAGAAAACAGTCCTCAGTGTCCTGCTGGACCCTCCTGGGCTTTCTATGACAATACTGAGTTCTGGGAATACTAAATATGGGACAGCAGCATCAGTGGAGAATCCCCCAGGCAGAAGCCCCCGCCCAGGCCCGAGTTCAGTCAGACAGCGCTGCCACTGCTCCACCAGCCAGGGTTGGGATGAAAAGCCTGGAGCTGCCTCTCTCCTTTGCCCAGGCCACAGAGCACCAGCCACTTTCCCTCCCCATCTCACATTCACGCACCTAAACACAGATTTGTTCTCTGAATCATCCAACTTAGCTGCACAAGAGGCTCCATTTCCCACTAATTATTTGAATTTGTCTTTCACTCTTCCCTCCTTCTTTGATCATTCCATAGTTCTCAATCCCAGCATGCAGAATCCTGTTTGATTGTTATGATCTACTAAAAAATTCACAACTGCCAACTTTTTGAGTGGCGCTCTCAGCTGTGACACCACGAGTCAATGCCAAAAACATTAAGTGCTGTTGTCTCTAGCAGCCCCAGAGCAGAGCTCACTGTTCCCACGAGCCCTGGTGCCCGAGGTCCTGCTGAACTCCCCACACTGAGACACAGCCATGAGATCAACCCCCGTGTGCCATCAGCCAGGTTGGGCTCATGCTCCAGCATCTCTTCTGCACTCCCAATCTCAAGAGTTTGGGAAAACATCACACTTACAATGAAAATTAGGAAACGGTCTCACTTCCTTTTGTATTTCTTCCCTAGGTCAATATTTTGCCAAACTGGCAGCACGAACAGTCCTTTTTCAAGGAACAGGAGAGCATTCAGGCCTTTTAATACGAAGAAGATTCAGAATGATCTCAGGAATCCACACTGACTGTGGTGGCTGTAAAACCCAAATTGGTGAGTTTTATGAAAGAAATATTTACAAACCAAGTCTCACAAAGAGCAGTCGTGTTTTAATTTTTCATGCCAGGACTAACTCTTCACCTTACAATCGCTGCAGCACAAACCTTAAGTCCATATCTTTATTTTTTCATGGTTTCCCCTCAGGGCCTCTTTAAAGAGCCGGCAGAAGAGTCACTTCCCCGCTGGTGCAGTTGGCACGACTGCAAGTGTACTTAAAGTTTGCGTCTGATCAGGTTATGTGTATTGGATCTGAAACCAGTTAGTCAATTCTTCCCGGTCCCTAAGTGGCGATTTGTGGTAATGTCTACATCAATACTCACAGAGCTGCGAGCTGCTTTACGTAAAGCAAATGTCTGCAGGATGGAGGGGCTGCTCCGAGGGCTGCCGGCTTAATGGAGCTGCGGCTGGGAACGGGGACCTGCGGCTAAAGGCACAGCCCTGAGCCGCGCACGGACAGACACACAGACACAGATAGACACACACAGACACACAGACACCGACAGACACACACACAGACACACACACAGACAGACACAGATAGACACAGATAGACACAGATAGACACAGACAGACAGACAGATACAGACAGACACACAGACAGACACAGACAGACACAGATAGACACAGATAGACACAGATAGACACAGATAGACACACACACAGAGACACACACACAGACAGACACACAGACAGACACAGACAGACACAGACACACACACAGACAGACACAGACAGACACAGACACACAGACAGACACACAGACACACACAGACACACACACAGACAGACACAGACACAGACAGACACAGACAGACACACACAGACACACAGACACACACGCACGGGGACACACACACACACGGACACACGGACACACACACGGACACACACACAGACACAGCCCCAGGGCTGCGGGCACACCGCTGTGCCCAGCTACTCGGGCAGCCTCCCTCTGTGCCCCACGGGCTGGCACCAGCCACACCCAGCTCCGCTCCATCCATCCCAAATATTCCTTCTCCCTTTTCAGCACGGTCCTGATCCTCCCCTCCTGCATTTCCTTTCTCCCTGGGCTCCAGAGGGTGGATACAGGGCACACATTACAAACAGCAGAAGGTCAAGGAAACAAACCAACCAACAACTCCACACTAAAGCAAAGTGTAACAGAAGATTAGAGAAGGATAAAAGATGTTGTAGCACGAGAAAATTATGATTAATGAAAAAACAGGAGGTGGCTACTGTTCAAACTACAAACAACAGAGAACAACTCTGAGCAATAAACAATACTGGATTAAGGTTTTTCAATAACAGCTTTTTTCTTTAATATTTTTCTCTTTGGTCCCAAACAGAACACAAACCCTTCAGAGCAAGGATTATCTTTGTGAAATGCACAGCAACACAAGCTGACCTCTGCAGGGCCTGGGGGCATCACTGACCCGCACACACCCACGAGTGTGTTGTGTTCTGGGGGAACTTCCTTCCAGGGCCATTTCTGTGGGAGATGCCCACGGGCCGTGAGGAAAACCCGACCCAGCTGCTGTCACACCCACCTCTCCTGCTGCACACTGCTGCTTCTGCTTCCAGTGGAGTAAAATGGACTTCCACAGCAGCTACACAGCAATTTACACCCTGGAAGTCATTTAAATACACTGCCTGAAGTGTAAAATCTGGGAACTGTCAGCAAACCTCAACTTGGCAAAAATCATTGCTATTTATTACAGTAAAGTGCTTTCTGTATAGCAAGAGCTGGCTCTGATACATCACATCTCAAACAAAAATATGGAATAAATGATCTCCCAAGATCGCTTCCAACCTGTTTTCCAAGACTTTACAAAGAAAAAGAGCAGAGCACAAACACTATGGAGCAGCCCTGCCATTCCACCCCTTTGGAGCACACAAATTCCTACTCTGCACCAGCACTGCAACAAGCTCCTGTGCTCCAAGCTGCTCCAGTATTGAAGACATTGCCTCAGACCCTTGGTAACACCATCTAAGACTTAATTTCCAACAAACAATAAAATCACCAGGAAAAAAAAAAAAACCTGACTAGCCAAACTACAGCAAAGAAAACATTCTCAAATCTACCCAATCTCTGCACCCTCAGTTCTTCCACACAGGCTTTGAGCAGAATCATTCAGGGGGTTTGCAATCCACAGCTTTGCTTTCTACCAGAGATCCTGCCCAACAAGTGCAGGCAAAGGAGCCAGTTATTCTGGGAAGAAAGGGAAGGCCAGAAATACTGCTTATTTACACAAATAATTTTTCTTAGAGAGGAACAATTACTGACCCTCCTTCTTTGGAAGTTCCCATGGATCTCAGTGGGAGAGCAAGTCAGGCTGAGCAGGACCAGCCCCTGTGGAAGGCTCAGAGAGGAGCAAGGGCAGAGAAGCAGAGATGCTGGTTCAGGAGCAGGTACTCACAGCATTTGTTTATGGCAGACACATTTTAAACTGATCTGACTCTTGTGCGTCTGGGCTGTGGAGCAAGCAGTACTTTGTTATTGCTTTGGGGGTTCACTTCACTTTTAGACTCACTTTTGGTCCTCTTTCCAGATCTAATAGCAAATGATTGTCAGGAATCCTGTAAATCTGAAAGGATGCTCATTTATTTCCCACATTTTTCTCCTATATTTTCAGAGATTAGTGCATGTAATATTTTAATGCTATAGCATAAACTTGGATGAGAGAGAGAGAGCTCTTATATTTACACACTTAGAATGTGTGTGTCCATAATATCCACGTGATTAGACACAAGAACATGTGGTGAAATGTCCTTAAACCCAAGCCTCTTTGGGGTTCAGGGCCAGCTCTTCCCAGTGAGATGCAACAGCCAAGTCTGGATTTTTCACCAGAAAAGAGAAAGTCTGTACTTCTAACAGATCTGGTATTTTCTCTCCATTCCTGAGCAGTAAATTTGAAGGTTCTTATTCTCTGAGAAATAAGTTTAAGATTTGGGATGTTTTAGGATCAAAAAATATTAATTCATTTTAAAGACTTCTTAAACTACAAAAATTTCAATTTCTAATTTTTTTATCTGAGTTGCATTATTTCAGGTTATGTAGTAGATTTATGGGACAGAAAGGGACTTTATAAAATGCTTTAAATACATATTAGAAGAAGAAAAATCATTAAACTTTAATAGTCAAAATAAGGTGCAATCAAATCTAAAGCCCATCTCAGTAATTGTCTTCATGAAGCCTATGCAGGCATCAGTACTTCTGCTAATGACACAGAAAGGAACAAGATGGAAGGAAAAGTGGAATATATGGAATATTCTGGAACAATGAAGATAGAGATGTAGTTACTACAAAGGTTCCTGTATATTTTTTCAGTCAAGGCCAGAGTCCATCAGTAGGAAGCCTTGAACATGTGGGATCCTCCCCTGTGCTGGACTCCAACAGCCCACACTGTCCTGCCTCCTCATTCCCCCTTGGGAAGGACAGAGCAGTTTTCCTGATTCAGGCCCCCTCTCCACTCAGAAATGTGGGCAGGATTTATTTCAGGAGATGAAATGACTGAAGATTGTCCTGAAGAAGAACCATAAAAAAGGCACCACACAAAAGGTGAAGGAAATGTTACCCAGCAAAACTGCGAGCACTTCAGAAACACGGGAGAGGACCAATACTTGGGTTACTTCGGGGTTTTTTAATGTACAGAATCCCAGATTATTAAGGTGGGAAAGGATCTTTAGAATCATGAAGTTCAAACCCGGCATGACCACCATGTTCACTGTAAACCCTCAGCTACAGGCAGCTGAATGAATGGGGGCCATTTCTGACTGACACTGTTGGGGTTTGCTGGGTTCTCACCTGCTCAGAGCTTGGTCATGATCCCACACTCGCTGGGAAGTGATGGACACCTTTGAGAAAAGGCAGGAACCTTTGTCCCCACAGCAGTCGCTGCGTGGGACCAAAGAGTTTGGCAAATACAGTGCCTCAGATCCGGGCTGATGGGACAAACTTCACTTCCTTCCCAATTTTAGCCTTTCCAGCCATCACTCTACACCTGGGCAAGAGCCAAGTCACAACATCCAACGGGCTTTGACCATCACAGAGTGAGAGCAGAGCGAAAACCCTGCCAAGACCCTGCCAGGCTCGCTTGGTCCTTGTGCCCACAGAAATGGTGTTGGAGGCAACAAAAAAACCCACGAGCTCATTCCCACTGAGTGGGAAAGGAAAATGTCCCGCATTTACCCATTCTGAGGTCACAGTCGTTCTGTTTCACAAATACCACATTAGAAACGAGAAGAAAACCCCAAACAAACAAACAACTGTTCTTTGATTAAATTCAAGGACAGGTCAAAATGTAAGCTGATTTTAAAAATAAGAGGAAGAATTTTGGTCATGGAAATTTCAAGTGTCTCTCCCTCCTGATGCCCTGTCTCTAGAATAATGACTAATCCCTGCTGGTAATGTTCCTCTCTTTTCACTGGAGATGTGACATGGGACAGCTGGGAAGAGGAGAGCAGCAGCCTGACCTGCAGCAGGTCAGCCCCTCTGGTCATTGGCCAATTCAAAAAAGTATTTGAGCAGGAAAATGCTCTTTCCCCCCCTTTTAAAGTAGTATGACTGAATCTGTCTGGGAGATTATATACAGGTCATCTCCTTCCGCAAAACCAACCCAAAAGTGACAGTGTTCGCCGTGAAAAAAGACTGCAATGGTTGAAAAAAACCCAAAAAAACAACCAAACCAAAACAACTTACAGGAAATCAAGCCAAAAGAGCAACCTGCAGTACCTAAGGGAGACCTGGGCCGAGCAAAGACAAAGCAATGGACTGGACCCACCTGGAGAGGCCGGCCGGGCGGAGGAAGGTCCGCATGTGGCTGGAGAGCGTCTGGCGGCCGCGCCGAGCGCTCCACGTCTGCCCACGGCCCCGGCACGCCGTGGGGATTGGCTGCCGAGCCTGCCGGGGAGGGGGCACCCACTGCCAGCTGCTGGGGGAGTCTGCCTGCCTGGGGACAGGGGCTGCCAATTCTTTATTTTATTTCTTTATTTTATAAGCTACATACGTGGAATGCAAAACCTCCGTTTATTCCTTCTGGGTCATATGAGGGAGCCACTGGCGAAGATAATAATATATGAAGCAAGAGAACGAGAGGGAGAAGGAGGGAGGGAGGGGAGGGAAGGAGGGAGGAAGGGAGAGAGAAGCAAAAGGCTTTCTATTATTCGGGACACTGGTGATGCACACTGAGGCAGTTGGAAGATTAAATTAAGTATTATATCTGCTGACCCCATTGCCATGGTTACCGGACAGCGGAAAATATTAATCAAGCCAAGCCTTTTCAGCTGAACGTACCAGAAAAAAATACTAAATATAAATATATATGTACATATTTGCTGCTCTGCCATGCTAATGTGGGCTGCCAGCAACCAAACCACCTGATATCACAGAGATAAACAAATTTAAAATATCCTTGCCGCACAAGAAGGCTGACGTCAGCGTGGCGAGCGCAGCGCGAGGATGGGGCTGCAGCGCTGGCTCGCCCTTCAGCCGATTAGAGAGGGAATTTGAATAAGGAATGGCGACATCTTGCTGGGTGCCTGAGCTGAGGAGGCTTTCAGGGTTCTCTTCCCAATGGCAGCCAGGCACCAGCACGAGTCCCGGTCAGGAGCCGGTTCTGCCATGCAGAGCCCTGGAGTCGTGTCCAGACCGCACAGCTCCCACGGGGAATTAAAGCAATTCCCACCACCTTGGTGCTCACCTGCAAACCAGAATGGGGCTCAGAGGAGCCCCCTCTGCAGTGGGATTTGCCCACCGAGGGGTTCTTTGTGTGCAGGTGACCCGCAGGTGGCTGTCCTCCTGCAGGTGAGACGGACACAGCCCCGCACATGGAGACACCAAGGGGACACATGGCCAGCGTGGCCGGGCTCCAGGAGAGCACGGCCGAGTGCTTGGAGGGTGCTGCAGCACTGCTGAACCCTGAGCCACCTGCACCTACAGCCCAGGCCCTCCACACCTCACCCAGCATGGGGCAGCTCCCTGTACATGGAATCTCTTCAGTCTTTGGAATGGGCAAAGTGCAACCAAACCAAACACAGGCGAACAAAAATTCTGATACTGAACTACTGCCATTTTTGAACTCTAATCTTAAACACAGACATGGGAACAACAAGACAATCTGGCCTTTTTCAAACAGTAAATCATTGGCATAGCTAAAAAGGGAACAAACTTCTCATTCTCTGCTCTAATCACATACTAAAAAAGGATGTCCATACAAAGACAGTATTTCCTCCCAGTCCCCATCTTCATTTTTGCCTTGTTGCATGTTTTTGTCTGTATTTTACAGGAAAGTTTCATGTGGCTGCTGCTGACTTGTGTAATTTTCCCTGAGGAGCCAGCAGAACACTGAGATGACAACACATCGTTTATTGTGTCCTACCCACACATGGAGGTGGTAGAGATGAGAACTAGGAAAAAATCGAAAAATAAAAGAATAATAAGCCACTAGACCCAATGAGAAGGCCAAGCATTTTAAAGGAAGCTGAGATGGAAGCACTCAATATGTCAAGAGAAGCTGTGGCTGGCCCATCCCTGGAAAGTGCTCAAGGTTGGACAGAGCTTGGAGCACCCTGGGATAGTGGAAGGTTTCCCTGCCCATGGCAGGGGTGGGATGAGATGGGCTTTAAGGTCCCTCCAACCCAAACCATTCCATGATTCTGTTGAATACTTTAATACATATACTTTATAACAGTTCTGTGGAAGCTGGATATATACCAGCCTTCTCAAAATCCAGCAGCTTGAGCTCACCAATACAAATATACATATAAAATACTGTATAGATTATACAAAACAAATGTTCTGGTTCATTTGCAGTTCTGTAAAAGCAGAGCCAAATTTACTGAAGGCATAAACAAGGACATCTATTTCATTTTTAAAATGTTAATGAAGAATGAGATTGTTATTTGTTCTTGGTCTATTTTGTGATTTTAGCCAATAGTTCTAGTGATAATTATCAACTGTTTATATTTAGATAAAAGCAGTCCATATGGCAACAGCAGAACAATCTGATGTTTAGATCCTCAGCTACATGTTTTCTATAAATAATATGATTGAATAACTGTAACAAATTATTTCATCAGTCTAAAAGCAGATACCAATATATAACAACTAAGAAAACCATTTACTCATTATCTGCAAATAATAAATACCTTCCCAAGTACATTTAACACTTAGGAAAAGACAAAAATATAATAATACAGACATTAACCCATAAACGCTTACATTAATGTATCTTAAAATTTACTTCTTAGTTTCCATGGACAGGCACACAGTATTATGTGGGTTCTTATGGTAATTAAAGGGTCTGCCTAATTTTGCACACGAATGTGCACAGCTCTGTGATGTGTGTGTACCCAGATCTTACCCAATCTCCAGCCTATTCCGGCTGTCCTGCCCATTTCTCACATTGCAAGCCTTGGGAACGCCCTGCTGGAAAGGAGCTCCATGCTGGAGCCCTGCTCAGGTTGGAGCTCCCGCACGAACGCCATGGCCAGCGTTACCCGCAGAGACGGAGAGGCTGCAGCAAAGGCTGCCCAGGGCTTTGGCCTCAACCCTCAGGCAGCATTGCAGGTTGCTGAGCCCTCCTCCTCCTCCTCCTCCTCCTCACACAAAGGAGCTCCCCAGGCCGGGGCAGGCGCACGGGGCCTGCCCAGCCAGCGCTTCCCGGAGGGAAAATGATTGCGGCACAATGGCCAGCACGGCCAGCTTAGGGCAGCTGTGTCATATAAATTGTCAGCAATGACCATAAGCACTCAGAGAAACAATTTAATTCCTCACTCCCGCCATCATGGGCTGATATATTCTTTCAAGGTCATTACCCAAGGCTAGGAGGGTCGTGTGATTAACGAGTGACACGTCCAACGAGGGCGGCTGTGCCTGAGCAGGCCTTATATTAATTAGACAGAAGTGCTGAAAAATAAACGGTGCCTGGCAAGGAGGGGCCAGACCCACACCTCCACGGCTGTGCACCTCCCCAAACTCTCAGCCACCACATCCCAGCAATTCATGAGCAGGATGCACAAAAGATGCTCTCACCCCAGCTTTTCAAGTCTTTGGTTTATGCTTTTCTTCCTTCTTGCTATAAGTTACTGACTTAAACTGCATGGAAGCACAAGAGACTGCTGTTCACAATTAACTTTGGATCTCCAGAGCAAATCTAAAACAAAAGTCCCAACGCTTGCAGGTTTATGCCAGCCACTCAGAGAGACCCAGAGCAACACCAGAACATACCCTGGCTCAGCATCAGCAATAACTGGGCTCCAGAAGCCCTGAGCAGGCCAGGCTTTCCCAAGCACTAATGCACCCTCTGATAACCCTCTCTCCAGGGCTCTGGGACAGCGAGCCTGCTGTGCCACCCCAAACTCACGTGCTGCTATGGAACCAGCAGAGATGGCTCTCAGCAAACATACAGCTCAGGGCTATCTGGACTTGAAACAGAAACGGAACATTCCCCAGGAGCCCCGGGATCTGCACTGCTACTCAAAACCTGAGGCAGGCGCTCTCTCCTTCCCTCTCTTCCCTCAAAGCTCCCAAGCTCAGGACAGGCCCGAGCAGCCACAGGAGACCTGTCAAAGGTGGAGCTTCCACAGTGTCCCCAACCCTGCAGGTCAGGAAAGGGTGGCAAGAGCAGGATGGCTGCCTGTGCAGGGAAAGCACACACATGGGTAACACAGGTACACAGGTACCACACACACAGAGGTACACACATGTACACAGGTGATACACACACATGGGTAATACACACAGGTACACACAAGTACGCACACACAGGTACCACACACACAGGTAACACAGGTAGGTACTACACACACAGGTAACACACACAGGTAACACACACACAGGTAACACACACATACACATGTAACACACATGCACACAGGTACACATGGGCACACACATGGCAACCAAGCGCATTTGCACCCCTGGACAACAGTCAAACTCTGTGTTAGCCTGGGCCTGGCAGCCTTTCCCACCTCAAGGAGTGCCCGTGGTTTTGGCAGGCACAAAAGCACTCCCCAGGCTTTCACAATGGCCTTTTCCACCTCCCCAAGAGTGACCACTAGGAATTTGATTTGAATTGTTTTCTTTTTTCTCTTTTTTTTTTTTTTTTTTTTGCATTTCCGTAACTTAATTTTGGTTTACCTAGAAACAAGAAAACTGAAAAGAAAGAAAACATGAAAAGGCTACGTTTGCCCTAGAACCTTTTTATGACTTGGGGTTCTGACTTGGAGCTGGTAACACTGTTTGGTACTTCCCTACTCTTAAATTGCTGCATTTTTGGCCCTTCCTCACAAGACTCCTCTTCATGTCCATAAATTGCACCGCCTTGGAAATCTAGTGGGAAGAACTGAGGTTAAATCCCACTCTCTCCTCAATTTCTGTCCTCCATCGCCGACATCAGGTTGGATGCAGGATGAGTTATGGCGGAGGCAGAGCAGTTTGCAGGATTTCCAAGAGCTGCACACCCCGAGCAGAGCGGTCTGTGTGTGGGGTACAGATGTGACCTCCAGACGTGGTGCAGCTCCCAGCAGTGCCAGCACAGCCTGCAAACACAGCTCACACACACGGAGCCACTCCACACACTCACACATGATCCCAGCACATCAGAATGGGGTTGGATTCATTTCCCAGGCACCTGACACTGAAGCTCTGCAGACATTCTCTGCAAAGCTCAGGACAGCCATTTGAGCAGTGGTTTTCCAGCACCAGCACCACGAGCAACATTCCCTGGCCTTACACCACACAAAGGCCAACTTTAATTAGAGAGGCTAGGAAAGAAAGATTCCTCCCTTTCCATTCCAGTCCTTCCCTCCCAGTAACACCCCATTCTCCTGCACATCTGGGAAATGGGAACTGCACTGGGCACTGCCAGGTGGGCAGTTCAGGTGGAAAGCTGACTCTTGGGCTATTTTTAAAGTCCTCCCTGTGTATCCATTTACGTTACATCTATTTAAGTGCATGTGAGTTTACGTGTTAATGCCTGCTCACATCCAGGATAAAAATACACAGCACGGTTAGGCAAATACATGGAAATACAGACAGAATCCAATTCCTCTGGCAGACCACACAAAGGCTAAGAAATGAAAAATGCACTCACGCCCTCTGACACCCTGGCCGAGTGCACCGCGAGAGCTCTCGTGGTGGGACTGAAGGCTGGCTGCTGGCTCCCTCTCTCTCCCTCTCCCTTTTCTGCTAAGGAGACACTTTGAGCGCCGGGATTGCTCACAGTCTGGCTCTGTGATCCACATGCAGGACTGGTAATATGCCTGCTATTTCCCTCTCTCTCCCCATCAAACCTCCCCCCATCGCTCTTGTTCTCATGTTCAGTGGTTATTTTAGCTTAATGCGGTGACATCACAGCTCGCTCGGTGAGTAAAGCCCCGGCTGTGAATGCAGAGCTCGGCTCCACTGATCACTTCCCAGTGATGGGCTTTAGTGAGGTTTGGGATTCAGTGCTCGTGCCCACAGCAGAGGATGCTCTGTCCTGGCACAGCTTGCGTGGGTTTCATGGTGGTGGCACAGCTCTGCTGCAGCCGGGGGGACGGTGATGTGTCTCCCGCCCCGGGCTGGCAGTGACACCTGGGAGAGACACTTCCAATGAGCTCCCTTATTTCTGACTAGCACTAGGAGAGCAGCTGGACACCTGTCTGTGCAGTCCCCTCAGTCTGGGGGAGGGGGTGTATGCACAGGCTTTGCAAGGAGGTGGTTCTTAGGTGGGGGGAGAGATGGAGCGCTGGAAGGCATCTCATTTCTCAGCATCATTGAGGAGTCAAACCCTGCATTAAAATGAAAATACTCTGTGAATTTTTAAAGCTGAACCCCTCTACAAGTCTTCATCTCCCAGTAATTCCTCCACCCCATTATATCAGATCTCCAACAGTCTCAACAGCTCTCATGATTTTGCTCCATGTTCTTCTAAAATAGGAAACAAAGAAACAGCACATGATATTAGAAAAACTTCACAGCAGAACAGATAAGATGCAGGAGGAGAATAATGCAGTCAAATAAGCTTTCCATTATTAACAACCGTGCCCCGAGGTCTACGGGCATAGTCCCAAAACCTAAATTATCTTAAATCATGAGGTTACCAATAAAGACAGCTCGGGACAGCAGAAGGGGTCTGTGATTTCAGGGGGTTTGCAGACCACATATATATGATTAACATTTCTGTGCTACGGTTTATTACTTCATTATAATATTTTCCATCACAAATGAATAGGTAAAATACCTGGCTATTAAATATAAACCTATCCCTCAGGATGATCAGATTATCACTTGAATTTAAAATCTTTCTGAATTTTTAATAACGCGTAACAAATAAGATTATTTATGCACTTTCTTGGCTTTGCTTACAGGGCCCACGGTGACGTGCAGCCGTCTCTCCTGAAATCCAGGTCTGGGGGGGGACACACGCTCCGTGCTCCCCCTCCCGGCCCCTCGGTGCAGCGGTGCCCCAAATGCCGCAGCTGTGGGTCTGGGGGCTGTGGGGCTGGGGGCTGTGGGGCTGTGGGGCTGGGGGCTGTGGGGCTGGGGGCTGTGGGGCACGGCTGCGGAGCGCGGCATCGAGCCCTGCCCAGCCGGCAGCCGCGGCGTGCGCAGGCAGCAGCTCAGGAATCGGGGCAGCCTGATGGAAAGTCAAGTGGAGGCCTGGCTGGCTGAAACCTCTTCAATAGATCTGTAGTCTGGACTTGAACCCTGCCCTCTCACCTCGGGGTCCCATATTTCTTCCCCCACCCCCCCGTGCCGTCGGCGGCGAGGGGCCGCGAGTGACCCCGGCACCGCCGCCGGAGAGGGAGGGGGAGCGGCCGGGGGGAGCAGGGTCCCCGACTTCCTCACAGGTAATTAAGGGACTGTTTTCAAGGTTGCATGGGCAAAAGACAATTCGGCCTAATGAAGCATCGATCGGCCGGCGCGGGCGGGCAGGCGCTGACATTCACTCCGCTCCCCGAGCCGGCCGAGAGCTCCGCGCCGGGAGCATCCCGCCATCGGCCCGAGCCACCTGCGGGGACAGCCCGCACGCCGCCCGGGGAACGGCACTCATTAGAGAGCCCAAGTGCCTTTGTGGCCGAGTTGGTTCGTTTGTTTGTTTCTCTTTGGGATGAACCTTGCTCATCGTTCCCATTCTAACCTCGCCAATCAGCGCCGGCGGGGCTGGATGCATGAGGTCAGTTATGGAGATGCAGGAAATTACTGCGGATTGGCAGGGCTGGTTTTGTCAATTTGTAAGCAAAACCCTGTGTTATTGCCGGGTTTTCATCTTTTCATCACTGTCAGCCTGTGCTGGCACATGAGAGCTAAAAGCAAAATTGTTTCAAAGCCTGCTGGAAAATTAATGGTGGAGGATTAAAAATATTTTTGTGGAAAATAGAAATAGGAAGCAGGTACTTACATTAAAAAAATACAGCCAATTAAGCCCCCTGGAAGTGCTGACACATCCAGCTCGCCGCTTGCCCTACCCAGGCATCTGCACCCTGGCTCCGAAGCCGAGCAGCTCGGCAGCATCGCGTTCCTGGGCTCCCCAACCTGCCCTCGCCTCACCCAACCCCTTTCTTCTGGCCCAAATGTTTGCATTTGTAGGACATCTGAATGGTAATAAAAGGGCCAGGAAATGATAGTTGTGCCAAGTAAATTGGGGTGAATGCTGGGGGAGGGGAGGCCGGATCGATTGTGAAACAACTTGCGCATTATCCGGGGAGGATTTGCTCACGGTCCTGCGCTGCTCCGCGTACGAGAGGCCCCGCACTCAACAATAGCGTGTCCCCTCAGAGCAGGAAACACAAAGGGAATTTGCTCTGATTCAATCCACACAGTGAGGCCCCTCTGGGGCTAAAGAGGGTCACTTTTACCCTGGCTAAAAATAAAGAAAAAAGATTTCCCCCCCCCCCCCAACATACACACACACATGATCCGGCTGTGGAAAGCAGCCCACCTCCACTCAACCAGATGCTTAAAAATCGTGAGCTGCCTCTCTCATTTTTTCCATTTAGACTTTAAAAATTATTAGAATTTAGTTTTAAAAAATTTAAAGAAGTAGAACATGATCAAAGAGCAGCAAAACGGCCTCTTCCTTTTCTTCCATTTCCTTGTCTAACAAGTGCTTTACCGGGGACTGCTGCAGCACCAGCCCCTAATAACAAAGGAGGTGACACTGCGAGGGCACAGAACTGTAAACTGAATTTTGAAAGCCACACGAGAGCCCGGATATCAGGGTTGTGCTGTATTCAAATATATTTGTTTTCTAATACTTTGCCTTTTTTGTTCTGCTTCTAATCCTAAATTCCTCCATCAAGCCCAGGTCAGTAACGACGCAGCAATTGTGTGCAACACCTGCTGAAATTATACACAACAAGAAGTTTTCCCTAAAAACCGCTAAAATGTAGCTCAGCAGATTCTATCTGCATTCATTTGGTGGAACAACAAGATATTGGTGGGGACAAACTCCGCATAAAGCAGCCCCAAGCCCCCTGAGTTGGTGGAGCTCAGCCCAAACAATGGCCGCTTCCCATTCACCTTTCCCCGGCTTTTCAAAAGAACATCCCAGAAACACAAAGCAGCAGCGGGAAATGGCAATTTTATGAATCCTAATCAATCAAAGGGCTTATTAACTCAATGTGAAGCCAGATTAAAATCTTTAATTATAAATCGTGCTAAAAGGAAAAACAAAATGTACTTATGGTACATTGAAAATTCCGGATATTAACATAGTTGCCATTATCTCTCGCAATATTAAATTTCCCCTCCCTGCCCTGCAACATGCTCACCTTTTTCTGTTCCTAAAGAACAGAACCGCAGAGCAAACTCATTTTTCTCCTTCCCAGACTTATTAAAATGTATTCCTGCTCCCCGCAGCCGGGGCTCTGCAGCGGCGGGGCTGTGAGAAGCCCCATCCTGGAGGGAGCATGGGGGTTTATCGAGTGCCTGGGTGGGAGCTCCGGATCATTTTTGGGGCCACAATCCAGCGTGAGGCGTTTGTGGTGCCGGCAGCAGCCATGGGGTGGCCGGCAGGGCTGCACCCTGCAGCCCACGGGCGCTTTTGCACCAGGCCGGCGCTGGGAAATGACCACGGCAAATGCAATCCCGGCTGGCCGGGCGGGGGAGGGACAGCAGGGAAGCAGCCGCATGTTTTATTTATTTGTTCCAAGTCACGGTCAGCCCATTGTGTCCCTGTCCGTGCCGGTGCCCCGGCCCTGCCGCAGAAGGTGCACACCCGACTGCTCCAACGCACGGCGTTGGGGTGGCAAAGTGCTGCTTTGCTTTGCTTTGCTTTCCTTTTCCATTTGGGGTATGGGCACTGCCAAGCCAGGCTCTACCCCTGTGCCTGAGCACGATGCTCCTTCCCTGCACTGCCTTTCCAGCACGTTCCCTCGCACCCCGGCCTCGTGCCCAACCCCTCCATGGTGCTGCATTTGGAATTAAGGATTCTTTTCCCCTCCATAAATTTAGTTTTTCAAAGGAGAGTGGTATTTCTTTTAGAAAAAGATCCTATAGGACCCACTCAGATTGTGATTCTAGGTCATGTTTTACACAGAATTCCTATCTTCCTTTCTCTTGATACACTCCTTCCCTGGGATTTATTCCTGAAACACTCCCCAAAGGAAAAGCACCTTTGCTGAATTGAGATTTTTCAAATTTGCTGTCACTTTTGGAACTGTGAAAATTGAAATCCCAAATCGTGTTTCCCTTCTGTAGAACTTCAGAAAACACAGCTGGTGAATTTGAAATACAGTTTCAGCCTGAAAAAATGGGAACTTAATTTTATATTTTACAAGCGACTGGTTGTCTCCAAAACATTCACAAAAGGGAATTTCACATCTCAGGGAAGGGAATCTCTGTCTCTGCCCTGTAATTGCTGCCTGAGAGTTCTGCACCCTGTCCCAAATTTCCTCTGCTGCCCCCAGTGCCATGATTCCCTGTCCAGCTATTCCCAAACCCACCCAGGCAGGGTCATGTCCCAGTGCACTTCTCGGGCAGGTAAATCATTCTTACTGCTGCTTTCCAAAGGAGAAACACACCTGTCTACAAACCCTGCCCAGCAACACAAACGGAAGAGTCCGAGGACATGGAAAAGAGAATTTGAAGTATAAAATCCACCTGGGAGTGAAGCTCTTTGTGCTCAACTGGCGCTGCTGTGCACTGGGATGTTCCCCCTTGCTCGTACACTGTGCTCATCTGTTCCTCCACGGAGCATTTCTGCTGTGACCTGTGCCCCGAGCGTGGAGCTCCACGCTGGGTTTGGCAGGACTGTCACGGGTTCCCTGCAGGGCTGAGGTGCTCAGCACCCCAGGAGCCCCCAGCCCTCGCTGCTCCGAGGGCGATCCAGCCACGGCCACGCACCCGAGGCTCCCATCCTGCCCTCTGCAGCTCCTGCCTTTCAGGAAATTCAGAAAAGATCCTTTGTGCCCAACTCGGGTTTCATTTCATTGCTTTTAAATTTGTTCAGCTTGACTTTTGACACTTCAGAGGCTTAAGCCTTCTTTAAGTACAACAATATAATAAATATTTGTGTTGCCAAAGGAAAAGTGGATCCGTTGTTAGTGTTAGGGAAAGCAGGATCTCTTTCTCATTCGTTTGGTATAAATAATTCACACAACTATGTGCATTTTATAAACATCATCTTTAGGAAACTGATACTATCAAACATTTTCAAGACAACACTCAGCAGCATATAAATATGCACAAAGTATTTACTACAGCGGATCTGAAACTAAACAAAAAATTGTTAATGAAAGCAGAAAAATAACGATAGTTTATGTAAATAATTATGTTAATACAAAGTGTTTTCAGACTTATTTATACAAATTAGTCATCTGAATGACAAAAAGCTTTGACAAACTACAAACACCTATCAAAAATCATATTATTTGGCTCATTTTCCCTCGCAATTTCCATCTTTAGCTTGCCTTGGAAAAGCAGATTTAGAGCCTCCCCTGCTCTTTGTCAGTACAGCAGGAACAAGCTGAGTCAAAGGCATTTTCTTTACTTAGATATTAAAAAAAATGTTTTCATGGGGTTTTTCTTCAAAATATTTGAAGAAATTGTGTTTTTTAAAAAATTATAAATTTAAACAATTTAAATCTATTTTAATACACAATTATTTCCCCCAAAAAATTAATGTGCAGCATGTTTGGTTCAATTAGGAAAAAAACCAAAACATATTTTCAGGTAACAATTTGATATGCAGAAAACATCTCTTTATTTTCCAACAGAAAACACTTTAAAATCATTCAGGAAGGAAACGATATATTTAAGATGAATATGAAAAACCCTGTGCACAAACTACCCAAAGCTCCACAGCTGCATTTTTTGCACTTTTTGTTAGCAATCTAATTTTGGGAGTTAAGTATTCCTGGCTCGTTGATTTTTGAGATTTTCTCGCGCTGCTAGAATTTCCAGTTTGGAATGAAACTTTAGCAATGAATTCACACCGTGCAGCTCCCCCCAGCTCTGCCCAGGGCCTGCGGGGGCCGCTCCGCTTCCCGAATCCCCGAATTCCCCAGGAATTCCCGAGCACGGCAGCCCGCTGTGCCTCAGCTGCTCCGAGCCAGAGGCGGGCCGGGCTGGAGAGGCGGCGCTGGCGGTTCCAAGCCATTTGCTGTGCATTAATCGGGCCCCGGGCCGGCCAGGGCCGCTCGGGCCGCGGCATCGATCGCTGCTCCCGCCCGGGGCCGCGCTCGGGGCAGCTCCCCCCGGAGCCCTCGGGGCCGCCGCGCCGGGGAGCCTCTATTGAGTCATGATCCGAGCGGCTGCTCATTGAGGGAAACGGCTATTGGCGTCCCCATCAGCCGGAGACACCCTGCGTGAGCTTAAACAAGTCCACTCGGTTAATGGCAGGCCCCCGGGGACACGCTCAGCCCCTCCGCTGACCATTAGACCCGTGATGGAGTGGACAATAAACCTGACAGGACAGGCTGGACACTGCTCTGGAGCGCGTCTGCGCCGCCGGCACGAGGGGGCAGTTCCCTGCTGCTGCCCATGGTCTGTCCGTGGGCCACCTCCCCTCCCTGCCCTCAGACCATGCTCCATATCCCTGCTCTCGGTCCATGCTCCATCCCTG
>VZSR01000393.1:557361-584651 GCA_013398615.1 Brachypodius melanocephalos
ATGTTCCATCCCTGCCCTCGGTCCCTGCTCCATCCCTGCCCTGGATCCCTGCTCCCCCCCCAGCCCTCGGTGCCCGCTCCAGAGCCCACCAGGAGCAGCCTGTGCTGTCCCTGGCATGGGCAGGCACTGTCCACACCTTCAGCAGGGTCATGGGTTAACACAGTTTAGTTTTTAAAGAGGAACACAGGGGGCACACCAGAGCCTTCCAGCCACCACCAGTGCAAAGGCAACTGGGGAACATCTCCTAAAAACACCCCAGCCAACATGCCAGGGCAGGTTGTTTAATGCCATGTTCTTAGAAAAGAAAATAATCAAAAGGGAAAAATAACAAAATACACCACTTTTCCTGATCCAGAGAACAATTCTTGGGAGAAGAAATCAAGTTTCAAAGTATTGATTCTCCACTCATCAACCAAAACCAAAAAACTCAGGAAAGTTAACCTTAGCTATTTTCTGATAAAGTACTGATAATTGCATTTATATTATTTAAAGAAATTATATCTATTTTTTGTTGTTGTTGTACGTGAGCTTATTAGTATTTACTCTCTTAAGCTTCCGCCAGTAAAAAGGGCTCTGGGTTTGACAGCAAATTTTCTAGTATTTGGAAGCTTTTATCCCAATTTTAACACCTAATCTCTTTTTCTCTAGAGAATTAAATGATACTGCATTAAACCAGAAAATTATATAGAATTTTAAACAGTCCACACAAGTGGGGAACTGACAGGTCATTAAACAGCTCTTCTGGAAAGAAACTTCCTCCTAAAAATTTAGGGGTAATATAGGAGTATACCTATATTGACACATATATATGAGCATACATATGCAGCAATTTTACAATAGCTAAATAATTTCTCTAAAATTAATTTAAATAAATCCTACTTTTTAATATGAAATACTTTATCAATAAAAAACATTAAACACGGAGATTTTCTTTTAACCTAATAGTCAACAAAAAACAACACAGCCAAAGAATATGTAAGTATAATCCAGATTATTCCTATCTGATTTGTATTTTCAGTTCAACCTTAAAAGCTTTTAACAAAAGAAACATCCTTTTTGGCATAATGCATTGTCTGAGCTGCAGAACATGCTCAGATTTCAAGACATATTTATAAAAAGCCACTGAAAAAGCCTCAGCAATTTTGTGACACGTTTCTGACTAACTCAGTTAATGCTGCGTTCGGATGAATCCAACAACAAGCGGGTTTTTTCCTACCCCCCCCCAGGTAATGGCTTTTGCTCAATGAGTCGGAATTCTTTTTTTGTGTATTTACGTATTTTTAAATAGTTTATAATTTTTCATTGCGATCAGAATAGTACATAAAAATGAAGAAGAATGCCAACTGTTCTTTTTCCCTGTAGGACCTGTTACTTTAAAACACTCCGAACAGTCCGGAATTCTGCACCAGTGCACGCTCCCGGGGCACGAGGGCACGGGCTCTCCAGATAAGGAATAATTTAGTTCATCAGAAGGTGAAATGAAGAAGCAGAGTTGGGGGAAAATGCAGCCCTATTTTTGCAGAAAGCCTTCTCCCCCAATTAAGGGCGAGGGCTCTTGTTTACCCGGCTGAGGGCCGCGGGCTCCCCGGGCCTGCGGCTGCACATGCCGGTGTCAGAGGGGAGCCGGCCCCGGGGCCCGCGGCTTCACCTACGGCTGCTCTTTGTGCTCCGCTTCCCTCACATCTCCACACCGCATTTCCATTTCAAGCAGCTGCACAGGGATCGCTGCACGGATCAATTTCCACATCGAATATTTAGGAATACAACCGATGTGTATTTTATATAAATATTTTCATTTAGTAGGAGCAGAACAGTCCTTTCCAGACGAGGGACACAGAAGCTCTTCACTGACACTGCGGGCACCTTCCCCTTTGGATCGGCCGAGGTTTTGTGGAAATTCCTGACTCTGGGTCATTCCCACAGCTCACTGCCGCTTTCATGAAGTCCTTCTTGCCCTGGCAGTGGCCCGTGGGCACCGGAAGGTGTCACGGTGCCCGAAGGGTGGCTTTGTGGAAGGTGCCACCTCCCACAGACCCTCTCAGTGCCCTGGTCCAATGCTGTTGATGCTGTCCCTGCAGAGCAGGGATGCTGCCCCACCTGAGCCACGGGACAAACAGCAGGAAAAACTCTGAACCCAGCCCCGCTGCCAGCCAGGAATGGCATGATTTTGTGGAATGAGGAAAATGTCAGGGGCAGAACACGGATTGTAGTGACACTGAGGCCTCTGGAGAAGCCAGAGGGGTTCCTGCTGGCACAGCGGGGCCCGCCTGGGAGCGGAGCTCTTCCTGCTGGGCAGCACCAAACCTGCAGCATTTGCACTCCCAGAGCTCCGAGCCCACGGACAATGGCCAGGGAGGGGCTGCAACACCAAAACCCAGTGCCGTGTGTTCACAAACCCTGCCCTGACACACTGGAAGAAAACTCCAAACTTCACCAGACAGGAGGCACCTTTGACCCCCGAACCTACACAGCAATTACATTCCAACAATCACTGAGATCTCCCTGTGACAGTCAGTTTATATACTATAAAACAGCCACAACACTGGGAAAAGATACTGTGAAAAAAGAAGGATTAAAAAAATATTTCCAGCCACTTTATTTAGAAGGAGCACAAATGAAAAATGGCTTTAAGTACATAACGAAACCCCAAAGGCTGCGTCCACACCATCTCAATTCTCATGTCCACCTGACTGTTAAGCCTGTCCCTGCACAGCCCAGCCCAGCCCTGTGGAACACTCTCCAGCCAGTTCTGCTCCATGTGCCTGCCCCACACACGTTACCTGTGTGCTGCACCTGGTGTGAATCCCACCGGCTTCTGGAGGGACTCTCTGCACTCTTCATGCTAAAAAGGATTCTTTTCTCCCCGTTTCCTACCTTTTCATGGGGTGTCTAAAATCCTATGTGACCACTGCATTGTTTTTAATTGCAATTTTCCGTAAACACCGTAAACCTGCTTTTTCCTTTTCCATTTAATCTTTTGCAAATCACCTGCATGTTCCTCTGTTGTCATTTTTGCCAGACACTTCCATGCTAACTAGCAAGGTCACAGCAGAGCCTGTATTGATTTTGCTCCTAAATATCCATGTGTACAAATACAGATTTTACCAAGCGTTCAGAGAGCCAATGTAAACAGGACCCGATCCAGTGCAGGACCCTTGGAACATGGAGGCAGAAAGGGACTCGTGTGGGTTCCCTTGGAATAAAAAGGGCTGAGATGTTTTTGGGTGAGCGGGGACTGTGCTGAGACCCGGCCCCAGGCACTGGGGCACAGGCTGGGAGTGCTTCTGCAGCACCACCGTGTCATCCGTCCCACCCCCGTGTTCAAATACAAAATATTTTGCTAGTTGATTAATCGTAACATGCAAACACACCTTTCACTATTTCAACTCAGAGAGATTCCCTGTCCTTACTTCGAAATATATCCAGTATAAGTTTTCCAAACTTATCAGCCCAAACTGGACTCTTTTCTCAACCACGACAAATATCCACAATCTCCCTGCATTGCTGGGAGCTCGTGGGGCTGAGCCTGGCCTGATCCTGCTTCTGCTGCCCACAGAGTTTAATCACCAGGCCTGCAGCTCACCACAACAATGCCCGACTTGGGCAGCAATTTAATATTGGCAACTTCTTTTATTTCTTCCTGAGAATGACCGAATCCTTTCTGGAGCCAAGTAAGGACCAGCTCTCCCTCTGAGACCACAAGCGACATAAATTCATAGGTAAAACCAGATTTTCTTTTTTCTTAGCTTGATCACCGCTAGCTACTGCAACATTTAAATCAGGATTACTAGGAAAAACCCAAACAACCAGCATGGATGACAAGAAAAAGGGATCAATGTAGGACTGTGCCTCAGACACACATTTATAAGAAGCCAACTTTGTATTGTTGTACCAGATGCAGTCCCAGGGAAAAATGTATGCAGGCAACAGGGAGTTAAGTAAATAATTTTTTTCTTTTCTTTGTCGATGTGTTTAGTTCTCTTCCTGCCAAGACTCATTTCACTCTGCTATCTAGTGAGAGACACATATGGTGCAGTGAAATTGCCATCCAAGAAAGCATGTCCCAGCCTGTTGAGACATCATCAAATAAGATTAAAGCAAAGTAAAAATAAAAAGATAGAACGATTTTTTTTTTCTTTTTCTTGTACAGGGAACATCTGATGAAAGTCACCGAGGTACTTGAATGCTTCTAAAGGTTTTGCAACCATTTCTTTACTTTGCCTGGTTAAGAAAAAGGCAGAAATAACAAGCCAGTATCTCCTTTTTCTTCTTCAAGTTAGTGAAAAAATGTGTTTCATAATCAACCTGATGTATGTGAATAAAATACAATATTGCCTTCTCTGCTTCTGAGAAAACAGCACTTACATGCACAGAAATACACGACGTTCTGCACCGATGGCCTCTCCACCAGCATCTCTTGAGTTCTGTATGCAAGAATTGGGCCAGCACAAAATAATCTGGCTACTTATCTCCCAGTGAGGGGTTGGACTGTGCTCATCCTTGGGCCTTCCCTCCAACCCAGAATATCCTACATTCTATGACTATAGTCCACAGAAAGGTCTGAGTTACCTCCCAACCAGCATATTCAGGTGTCTCTGCCTAGCAGCTGCTACTTTACATTAAATTCATCCAGAAATCCAAAACTGCAGGATTTAAGTACGTGTGGAACCACTGCCTGGTTTCCTTATGCAGGGACACTGGATGAAGGTGACTTTATAGATTCTTTCCCTATAAGGTCCTTTCAGCTCCCACATTAAAAAAAAGAAGGACTGGGTACAGAAACCCCAGCACATCACCACTTGCTCTTGCAGGTGGTACTTGCAGACAACCTGTAGGGCCTGGGTGGAACAGTTGTAGCAACAAGAATCACCAAGAGGTAACTCCTCCCCACCTCTCTGAAATCAGGCTCTAGAAATATTCCACTTCCCACCAGGAAAGCATCAGCAAACACAACGCATACAGTATGTTCTGTAGTCTAAGTAAATAAACAGGAGTCTGCTCAAAGCCAAGAAAATATCCCACGGGAGAGGAGGAAGCCCAAATCAAATTTCCATTGTTGATCATGAGAGAAGTTCAGGGGAGCTTCTTAACCACACAGAATAATCTGCAAAATGGGTCCAGCTTCAGAAACAAGCCATATTTTGGGTATTTCTGCGCCAACTTCCCCAGTTAGAACTGCATTTCCAGTCTTGTTTCCAAGCCAGTCGCTGGACTGCAGGAAAGCAACAATGCATCAGTAGCAGAGATTATCCCTGGCCTTAATAGGCTGTTGTTGGCTTTCATAACAACTGCAGCCTAGGCCGAGTCACACCGAGCTCAAAGACAATCTTACCAATAGCCTGGAGCAAGGATTATAGAAACAAGAATCCAAGGGGGGGTGGGAGGGAGCAAAAATCCCAAGAAACAGGGGCTAATGTAAAATCGTTTACATATTAACCTTCTTCCCTTCTGACAGTGGTCAAGTTCTGATTCAAAATACAAATTATCTCCAATTACTTCAAAAGAGGCAGTCACAGAGCTGTCACTTAACCTTCACCATCTGTTTGGCTCAAAAGCAAGCTGTACAGCCTGCCACTTTGACCTCATCTTTCTCTTTCCACACTGGACAGGCACCAAAAGAAGAGAAGATGGTTTATTGTTCTCCCGAGAAAACCCGCGGGCTCAGGGTGCCGGAGGGAAGGGCAGCGCTCAGGAGGTGACTTAATTTAACTCTTCAGGGGGATTTGTTTGGGGAGGATGAGTCTGCAAACCTTCCTTGCTCCTCCTGCCAGCTCTCTCCAGAGATGGGGTTTGTTTAAAGAGGAGCCTCTCTGCGAACAGCAGCGGCTGTGAAATCACCAAGTGGGGGAAAGGCACGCACTGATTCACAATGGATTCTGGCTTAGGGACTTCTCTGAATCCAGTAGCCAGATGTACACGGAAAAATATCAGCTATTTAAGATGTCAAAGGGGAAATAAATCCTGGAAATGAAACAGCTTTCTAGGAAGGAGAGTAGCACAAAATGCTGGGGGGAAAAACCCCAAACCCCCAAAAACCCGAAACAAACCAACAGAACCCCAAAGAGCGAAACACGAGATGATGCAAAGTCTGAGAAAGCACAGCTTAGAAGTCCTAAATATGACCTCCCTGTAAGATAAATCAGAGTTACCACTACTCTCAGCTGCACAGATCCAAGCAAGGCTTCTCCCGAGCTGCTCATTAACCGTTCCATATTCCAGCCCCTCTCCTGGCTCCGGGGGAAGGCAGGAGCTGAGCTCAAACTCACCCTGGAGCAGCGGCAGAGTGAAGGACCCGGGACAAATCCCCCCCGCGGGGTGTCAGCAGCTCCAGGCGCAGAAACACAACCTACAGTGCGGAGGTGTTGGGAATACAACAAATCTGTTGGAGAAAAGAGATTCCAGAGGGGCTGGAGGGCACAATAATAGGGTGCAAATTTCTGAATGCCTCATGGTTTATGGGCAGCTTCTAATGCTTCTGCCGAGAAACATTACAGCATTTCCATTGGCTCTGATCTTTATTTTTAGTTTTATTACCCACTGCATAACAGGTTTCTTCTAGAGAGAAAGAAAGAAAGCAGATCCCTCTGTAAACAGGAGCAACTCCTGAACGTTTCACAACGCAGTGGTTTAGCAGGAGGGTAATTCCACACGTGAAAGCAGCTCCGAGAGCAAACATCTCTGTCGCTGTGCGGAGCCTGACACTCCCGGCATCACTGGGTGTGGGGAGAGAAGCCCCTTTTCTTGTGACACCGTGTTTAACCCAAGAAAACACACACCACAATGCACAGGAGCTGCAAAGTTCCCATTTCCAGAGCAGATGGTAACAAGTCAATTAAACCCACAGCGCTGAGGCACCGCTGATAGCGGCGTGAAGCACTGAGCATTGCGGTCGGTGGGAGAAAGAACGGGGCTGCAAAAGGTGCTGAACCAAAGCATGATCTCACACCAACAGCCATGACTTCCTAGAATCCAGATTCCTTTGCTACCTTTTTAAGAAGGCAGACAGAATATTGAACTTGATTTGCAGCTCAGAGGGGGCAGGAACCTCCCCGTGCCTCGGTGCTGGAACTGCCTGACACCCACCACGGCCACACTGAAATGTTTAATTTTACTTAAAGCGTTCTCTCAGACCTATGTATTATTTGAAGTATAATGTACAGAATTATCTAATGAATTCTCAAATCAAATACTCTCATTTTGCTGCAGGCCATTTCCCAACAACAAACTAAAGGCACAGAGGCTGCTCTGTGTGCCTGACCGCTGAATTTAAACAGATGTCCAGTGGACATCAGCCTCGCTCACATTACCTCTCCCATTCACTCGCCTCTATCTCGGCCAGTGCAAACCCCCTTAAATTAAAAACAAACAGAGACTCAAGATAACAAAAAATCCAGCAAGACTTCCCGGCACAGCCAGGCCCGTGGTGAATCGTGGCTGTCCCCTCGCTGTAGCAAGGGCCTGGTGACAGTGAGAAAGTCACCGGGGAGCAGCATCTGGCTCTGATTAGGTAACAAGCTGGAGCATCTGCAAACTTGTCAGTCCCCGGCCCACAACAAAGCCCAGCCAGCAGATCTGTGTTTAAAAAAGGGAACTGGCTGTTGGGTTTTATAAGACAAACATTATCTGTTCCATTGCGGGGTGCCGTTTTATTAAACGCCGCCTGGAAGGGGAGAAATTAAATGTGCTTGTTACATTTTACTTTTCATCTCAAGGAAAAAACCCATTTGGTTTTGTCTGTCAGAAACCTTTTTCCTTGTCTTTCCTCTGTGAAGGGCGGTGAGATACCAGCAGAGCTTTCACAACCCACAGTAAGTAGCTGCTGTGACCCTGGGGTGCTCTTACAGCATTTCTGTTTTCTCTAAACAAGAAAGATATAATAAAATAAAATAAAACAAAATAAAACTTCCATGCAGTGAACCCAGAAGTGATGAGGATCAAACCCGCCACAACTGAATTAAAATTTACTTATCCCCATGTTTTCACTTAGACACTTCAGTAGTGTATTTGACTATGAAAGCTTCTACATTTCAACATTTTTTCTTCCACTTTTTTCTGGGTATGTTGAGATGGCCTTTTCTCTGCTCTGCCTTACTGAATGACAGCTACAGTTCTCAGTGCCTCTTCTGTACCCTGAAATGTATTTATACTTCTCTTTTGAAAAATGAGAAGAGAATACTCTGTGCCCCACATAAGACCGAAGTTCAACATAACTGAGAAAGAACTGAAGAATATTAAACCTGAAAAGTCAAATTTCTGTCCAACCTCACAGTTATTTTTGAACATCTAAGGGAAACCACCTATGAGCACCTCCACAAAACAGGGACCTGTAAAACGAAGCATTGGTCAAATCAGTAGTAGACTTAGTGCAGATCCTTCTGCGTGGTTCCGGGAATCAGTCAGAAATTAATGGAATTCAGGAATTCCTCAGTCTGAGCAGTTTGCTCCTGAAAGCTCTTCCCTTTGCCGTGGTGCCCCTGTCCCTCTGGGCCCACCTTCAAACCCGGCTCCAGCCCGCTGCTCCCTGGCACAGCACACACAGGAACACCCGGACGGGCACGAGAGAGTGACAGCAGCCAGGGGATCCCACCACGGGATCCCAGCACCACCAGAAACTCCTTCCCATACCCAAGATACCGGAGAACTCCAGAATCAGGGCTCTGAGGGAAAAATGCAGGTGTAACGAGAACTTGGGTGCGGAGCCTTTGCTTGGCTTTTTTTCAAAACCTTGCTGAGAGATGTGGCCTATTTATGAGTTGTGAAATACAAACCACATTATCAACCATCTTAAGGAAATGGATTGATGTTAAGTGATACTTGAGAATCCACCCCGTAGCAAAACTCCCACACCAGCACAGACAGATAAGCAGAAAATCCTTCCTGCAAACACCGTGGCTGTCCTGATACAACATAAACCTGGAGGTCTGAAACCACCGTCGTGACTTACCGACCTGGAACACTTTGCTACAGTGGAACAGATGAGAAAAGAACAATTCCTAATTCGGGTAATTACCTCAAATGCTGTTACGTAAGCTGCAGCTCCAACTCTTTTCTGCTAAAAACCCAAATGAACCTTCAGATTGCCTGAGACAGAGGATAAATAGAATAAAAACCCCTACTTGCAAAATTAGGAATTTGCTGGTTCTGAAAAATAGCACGTGCCATAAAAAGTAACAGATATGTTCGGTATTGTAGCAATCCTTGCTGCTGTGGGATCATAAAACAGCACAGTGAGAACTGGAATGTGCTGCAGAAACCCCTGGGGATGGGAGGCAAGGGCCAGACACAGCCTGCCATCCCCACTGCCCACAGTGGGCACTGCCTGCCACGGAGAGCCCTCCTTGCTCTGCCCAGGGAACCTCAGCTCTGCATCTGCTCTTTTCTTTCTGATTTCAGAGCTTTCAGGATGCTGACAAGCCTCGGGTCAGCCAGCCCTGTGTGTCACGGAGCCAGTCCTCCCGCACAGCTCTCCTGGTGCCTCCTGCAGTTCCACAGGGACCTGGGGGTACAGCTCAGGTAATTTCCTTTCCCTCCTGCTTCTCTATTCAGAACAAAACAGGGGCTTTTGAATGCTTCAGTTCTCTCAGCGTTACAGCTTTTCTCCCCAACTGCTGTGATTGCCATTACGGAGCTGACGGAGCTGGCGTTCCCCGACAACCATCTTAAGTGCTCAGCAGAAGGCCGTGCATTCCAACGGCAACATGGTTTGTCCATTATTATGATTTATTCTATTTTGCAATACACTGGTAGCCGAGGCCCCTGCCAGGGTTCCTGTGCTAGGCACATACAGAACACACAACACGCTGATCAGAAAAATTCAGCTTGAAGGGTCCCAGAAACCTCTCTCTAGGCATTGCCTCACTCAATGCATTCATCATTTTTATCATCCTAATAATAATTAGAATTCTTTTTCACAGAACTAAAGATTTAGAAGTTTCCCAGAACCTCTACTTCCACTTCCAGACACAATCCTATAATTAACACAGCAACAGGCTCCATGATCACCTGTGAAGTCTTAACAGCCAGGATTCAAAAAGTCCTTTGGATCCAAGGACATGCAAGGTACTCGTAAGCATCAAGATGATACGAACTGGCCTGCATGCAGGAAATAATCAGGCAAAAATAACATGATTTGATGTGATTTGCTTTCCTTTCGCTGAAAAAGAAAGCCCAAAGCAGCTCCTCTAAACGAGAAAAAATATTCATAGGCACGGTAAACAAAAAGAGCAATATGGCCATGGATGCACAATGTTGTACGGAAACAAAGGAAAGGTGAGGAGACGGCATCCATCACCCTGGAAAGCAGGCGTGGAAAAGCCTCTCCTATCTCTACAAGCAGCTGGGGATGATTCGCAGTAGACTTTTCTGTAATAAAATTCCCTCACGTTTCCTTACTTGGAAAACTCAGTTTATAGGTCAGTTAACAAGTATTAAAACCACAAGAGAACATGAAACGCACCACCTTTTCCTTTTGATCCTTTTTCCCTTTTGGATGAAAGTTTTGAAGTTGGGAGTATAAAATCTCTGAATTTTTGTTATGTTTTATGCCTCCACGAAGGCATTAAAACCGCAGTTTGTGGGCTGAAGAAATATCCCCTAAGTGGCAGGGAATTAAAGCAAGCTGTCCCGAGCGCAGCCCTGCTCGCCAGGTGCGCCGCTGCCCAAATGGAACACCTCATTTACAAAACAAATCTGCCTCCAAAATTACCTGCCCCTCTCGATTGCTGCAAATGGTTTTCATCAAGCTGCAGGGCCGCGGCCGGGTTTGCAGCCCCCGGAGCAGCGGCAGCGCCGTCCCCAGCCCGCACAAAGGCCGGGGTCCCCCGGCGAGTGGCCGGGCCTGGTGTCCCCTCGTTAGGGCCGCGTCCCGCTGGGCACAGACAGAACCCACCACCGGCACGGAACTGCCCTGGCTTCAAGGTTCTAAAGGGCCCGTGCTCTCGCAGGATGCTTCGGTTTTGAAATCTATCAAAGGAATCTCCAAACAAATTACATGGTAAATTATTATCCGTGTTGTGGCCTCCTGTGCACACCCCACTGTTCGGCATGAATGGCGCTGGGAGAGCCCTTGTGAAAGCGGCCAGATAAGCAGATTACAGGATGTCAGGTGCCTCGGGCTGCTCGGGCTTGCACAGCACAACTTCGCGGCACAGCCCGCTCATCTCCCTAACGCGGCTCACGGGCTACCTCAATTAATGCACCTCTAATGACCGACATTTGTTCCTTAATGGCAAAGGAATAAATGCGGCATACACGGACCAGGCACAGAGAGCGAAGCGCTCTCTCCTCGCTCTCCCCAGCCTGGCTGCGTTTGGCTTCTCCAACTCGCAGACAGGGGAAACGGGCTTGTGAGGAATAGAGAATTTCTATCAGAAAGAAACCTTTTATGTGGCTTTCCTATCATTACCCACGCATTTCTGGCAGCTCTCAGTGTCCTCTAGATCCCAGCGCGCTGCCTAACAAGACCTGCTATGAAAACAGAATGCAGAAAACAAATTAGCATTTTGGAAATAAAAAGCCTGGCTTTTAATCCTATTAAGATCATGCCTTTTCTTTTTTTTTTTTTTCCTAAGTTCTCTGAAAGATATACTGATGTGCCATTACCATAACTGCTGAAATCAGCATTTCCTTTGAAAGAAGTTGTTAATATTTGGAAATGGTCGGATTTCCGATCCCAGATTCGATTGTTATTCTGCGCTACCCCGCGAGTGCCAAGGTCACGGGGAGATTCACCTGCACACCGAGCGAAATGAATGCGCTCGGCCACAATACATGTATAATTTAACATTCTCCTCTCCAGTACCACCATGCATTCCGAAAAATATTTTATTACAATAACAAATTGGTTTCGAAATCATGCATTATGTATCCTGAAATTAGGTCTGCCAATGAAACCTGGATGTACAAACACAGCAGCAGCCATGCAGGGCAGCATGAACACAGGAATTATGGGTTCTAGAGGAGCTGAAAGGAACAATTAATTCTTCCCCTAACTCCAAAAAGTCCTTTTTTATTACTTTAATCTGCATAGTTAAAAAGAACAAAACAATCAATTGCTGCAAAATGCATTTAACAATCCAATGGCATGTCTTTTTCTAGATGTCTTTATAGAAAGGAAATGTTTAAGAGCAAAGTGCCCAGTATATCAAAACATCCATTGGGGACTTCAGTTCTCAAGGGCAGGGCAGCGGAAAATAATACAAAGCTGCTCAAATATTTAAAAGTGTTAGTTATATTTCAAAACTTTACATTGCAACATTTTAATTTTTTTTCTTTTAGATCAAGCTCTTCCAAATATTTCAGATCAATTTATCAAAAAAAAATCCTGCTAAATTCTTGATAAATAAAAGGAGTCCTTTGCCATTTCCTTTTTAGTTAGATTTAAAAATTTCATAATATTGCTGAATTTTCAGCAGCAAATGCTGTAAGGTTAATGCACTTTCATGATAAATGGTTGGTTCTGATTTGCAGATTTCATTTTAAGTTAAATCTACATTGATAAATCCTCCTCTTACAGCCCAAATATCCTTTTTTCTCATGCAAAATAAGCATGTTTCTTGGTCAACTGACATTTTGTTCAAATGGACTTGAGGTAGCTATTTATGAATAATTAAGATTAAAATGTTTCTGTGATTCCCTCAATGCTTTTTTATTTTAAAACATTTATATCATGTCAAAATGGACTTATTCTTCCAAAGGTAACTTTCCATTAAAATAATGGAGAAAATGACATTTCTAATTTTGATAATAGCCCTGAGTTCAGAATGAAACTCAGAGCCTCCTGCTGCAGAGCACAAGGGTTTTTAGGATTGAAACCATGATGTGAATTCTCTGTAATGGTGTTAAAATCCTGGATTCAAAGTATTTACAACAGGACAAATAAAATCAACGACATTTCCATTTTAAAACAGCAGCCCTGACTAAACCTTTATTCTGGACTCTGTTTCACTCAGTTAAAATGATTTGCTTTTCTGTTCTTTATGGTAAAAGAATCTGGCAGGTATTGCTGTTAATTAGACTTGGTTCAATTTTAAACTTTAGGAACTACTTTCATTAATAGCTTACAAGCAGCTATTCAACCTGGACATTTGTTATTTCATTTTTATTCCAAGTAGCAAAAATGGAGAATACTCTAAACACAGTGTTTTGCCACAGGAAAGGCAGAAAATATTGAAGCCTTTACATTTCTAAGATATTTTAATTCAGTAAATATTGCATAAAATGAGAACCTTGACACTTCCCTGTTTGAATCCAAGTGGAAGCGTTGCCCTCAGCCGCTGTTTGTCTGCAATTTCGTTGAGCTGCTCTGATCTGACCAGACACAGCTCGCTCGGGAGCAAAATCAGGAGAAATAATTTAATCTAATCAGGATATCTGAGAATGGGAAATGTTAGCAGCTTAATTTGGGATCTCTTAAAAAGCCTTTTGTAGCGCTATTTACGGACACACTGAAGCTTCTCTTTTAAAGCAATAATTAACAAATTGTTGACAGAAATTAAATGTGTTATTTTAAACAATTTCACTGTTCTTCTCCCTTTCTTTCCCGAGGGTGAGCCTGACAAACAGAGAAATCAACCCCACCATTAGCAGGGGACGCCACTTTCCGGGGTGGTTTTTGCAGTAAAGAGACGTGATTCATATAAGTAATAAGCAAAGCCCACGCTCTGGATTTTCAAACGTCCTGGCTCCTAATGCCGAGGTTAAATGATTAAACCCATCCCTGCCTGCTCGCTCCGGCTGCAGATACGTTCCCTTGAATTTAGCTGTGGGCAATTCAGAGCTGAATGGGAAGTGCTCTTTTATTTGTTATTAAAGTCCCTTGCTATCTTTCAGAACTGTTTGTTACACAGATCTGAGCACATACATGTATTAGGAAAATACACTGAATAAAGACAAGGTTATAAAAACTGGATGAAAATCACTCAGTGTTCATTTTTCATGTCAATTTGCTTAATGAAAATTATCAATGGGAATACCTCAAATGAGTAAATACCACCAATATCTGTCTTGTACAAAGGTAAGTACAAAACAAAACTATTTTCTGAAGGCTGCATGCAATCCTGGGGGAAAAGGACCTTCAGGAGGCAGGGCTGGGGGCTCTGGGCTCTGGACAGGGAGCGTGGCACTGGCACTGCTGGCTCCGAGGGGTTCTGTGACTCCCCACGCAGGTTCCAGGCAGAGCACAGCAGCAGCCTGCAGAGCCTCTGCACAGCTCTGCCTGGCAAGAAACACAGCTGGAAGCTAAAATGGAAGCAGGTTTCTACATCCTTTTCCCACTCGGGATGTTGTGACTGGCTGGTGAGCAGGATGACACTGGAGAAACACGCAGGATTTCTCCTGACGGGATTGAAGAGAGGCAGAAAACCCAAGCCCAAAGCACGGCGGTGCTTTCCAGCACAGTTTGGGTTTGTTCACAGAATAACCCTGCTAGGATTTAGTGCTGGGAGCACAAAGAGCCTGAGTGCAGCTGCTGGGGGCTGGGGGTGGGAGCAGCCCCTGCCCCTGCCCTGCTGTGACACTGCCCCACTGCTCCCACCCCATGTGCACATCAGCCTTTGGTGTGCTCATTGTCCCGGGGCTGCATCCATTCCTCAGTCCCTCCTTTAACAGAGCTGCCTGGTAAATGCAGCTATATCAATTAATGGTTCCTTTGGGCTGTTGGAAGCCAACTGATGAATATTTGTGAATTTAATGGAAAAGTTACGAACCCCAAGAACTCTATTTTACCATCATTATTACAAATTTAGTCCCATGGAAGTTTCTACTGCAAAGAAACTCCCCAGGTTGTTTTATTTCACATCACTCAAGTATTTCCTTAAGCAGTCCTAAAATCCAGGCTGGCATTTACCTGCTACATGAGGCCATGGGAGGGAAGTAAAGCTGTCCCTCCTGCACTTGGGAACCCAAATCCACTCCCCCAAGGCCACCCCACAGCAGCGCCTGCAGAGGAGCTGCTGCCTCATTCCAGGATGATGTGCACAGAACACCATCAGAGGCTCCTGCACACACACACACCTCCCCAGGAAAGCACCCAAATTTCACCCAAAGACAATCAGATGAAGGTCCCTAGCAAGGAAGAATGCCCAGTATATAACCAGACCAAGAGTAATTGATGGGTTTGGATTTTATGAGTAGCAGGAAAGTTTCAGTTCTATCCACAAGGCTCACGACCCTTCAGACATCACCAGAAATTATATTGAGCAGCATCTTTGTAGGCAGAGCTCTAAAACAAAATTTTAAAAACCAAATCTGTTCATGGGATATCCATCTACATTTTGTAGCAGCATGTGAAAATAAATTAAAAAGTATTTAAAGCATATTCTCAAGGTGCACTAAGGGTCAGTGGGACAATTTGCTGCCCAGAGAACTTCTCGGAAGATGGTGGCCACAAAAAGAATGCTTGACCTCACATTCAAAACAGGTTTTCATTTCCTTGGAAAGTAAATAAATTTTTTTCCTCCTCCCTCTCACTCCTGCTTTACCTTTCCCATCCTCTACGACTAAAAAAACCTCTAGTTTGACTTCACTGTATGAGTCCTCACTTCATCTAGACTTTAATTTTTACTCACAGCTTTTGTGATTTCTGTAAGAGTTTTTGTTCCACAAACGTTGTTCTCCCAGCAAGCAGAAGCAGAGAGTGAGATTTATTGTTTGTTTACCAAGTCACGGGCACGTGGGAAGGTTTCCTGCCATTTTTACAGAGGCTACACAATGACATTTCGGCAGAGCTCGCTGTCAGCCCTTGTGCCCGCTGTCCCCATGGTGCCTGTGGGCATGGGGGGGTCCCACTCCCCCCTGCTCCCACAGCACCCCTGGCAGCAGCAAATCCAAAGCACAGGAATTCAGGAATTCAGGAAAGGATCACCTGCATTCGAAGCAGCAAAAGCACTTGGGTTTTCCTGGTTCTGTTTCTTGGGGCTGATCCATCACATGGCAGAGTCTCAAGGAATGAGAGCCGTTTTTCAGTGTAATGGGTTTACAGTGAAATGAGTCGATGGCTTTCTAAAGCCCTCGGACAAACCCCCAAAGATCCCCTATGTGCACAAAGGGACACACTGCCCACGGAGTCCTTCTTTAGGAACAGCTACTCTGCATCTCCCCCTTCTCAAACAGCTGAAGAGCTTTGCTCTGGCAACTCCTGGTATGTGATTGTCACTCCATCTCCCTTTACTCTCCTCAGCACATTTATTGAGTCCCATGAGGTCCCTTCCTCTTCTTAAAAGGAAGGCCTAAGAGACTGGATAGATGTTCCTGCTATTGTCCAGGAGAATCCAGGGGCCAGCAGCAGATGCTCCTGCAAATTGTGATCTGGGTCACCTCTGAGACTAGCACCCAGATGTTCCCTTTCCTACGAGCAGGGTGCAGGACAGCAGAGCTGGAGGAGAAGGGAAGCACAGATCAAGCCTGAAAAGATTATTTTTAGATTGAATGAAATACACCGCCCACAAAGACAGGGAGAGCAAGACCTCGGGAAACCATGGGACTTCTTTCTTTCTCTGATTTAAAGGAAAACACTGTTTCCTCTTGGCGTTGTTAAAAAACAATTCCCATTTAAGCAGTGACAGGCAGGACTCTGTAATCTGTACATACAATTTAATCCTTTCAAGAATCAGCAGAACCCACATCAATCAAGCCTTCATCAACTTGTAAAAACAATATTTTGATTCAATCAGATTCAAAGCCCCGAAATTCCCAACTAATTAATGCAGGGTCACTCAGAGCCGCTGAGGCAATGGCGAGCAGAGTGGTCAAATATTTACCCCTCACCACGGTAGACATTAGGACAACCAAAGGACCTGGAGAGTGGGCAAGAATAGATAATGTGACTGTCACTGCAGCAGGTTTCATTCACTGCGAGTATTTGGATAAAGAATTATTACAAAGGAGAGGGAAAAAAGCAAGCGAAGCCTCTGCTGTAAGCAGCATTCTCACATCCTGCTCAGGGGCTGTGAAATGGGCAGTGACCCAGGCAACATCCTTCCCATTTTGGGATTTTTAACATGCATGTCTCCAGACAGTTGAGTTGCTTTGATTCTAGTCCTCCCTTGTAACATTCACAATAAATTACATTATAAGAACATAGGCAGCAAAAAATTACTGAAGAGTCCAAAGCATTGAGACCTTCTGCCCTGCCTGTATTCCTAGAAACGAGACAGGAATTCAACTTTTTCCTTTAAATATCCTTAAAATGTGTGCCCAGCATGCAGGATATTCTCTGCAGGGAGGGATTTGCCCAGCGTGGAGGGTCCTGTGTGTGCTGCAGGCACGGCTGCCTCGTGTCTCCACAGGATTCCGTGCCGTTCGTTTGTGCAGCCTCACACTTTGCCTTGGAAGGACGCATTTTGTGTACGTTCCCCTCCAACACTAAAACCCCAGGGATCCTTTCACAATGCAGTCAGTGAGGCAGCCAGAGCCGGTCAGTGCAGGATCTGGAATCCCACTCGGGTGTCCTCTCTGTCCATGGGGGCTGTGTGCAGCTGAGGTGTTCTCTGAGCTCCTGGTCATGGCACAGGGTGCCCAGAGCAGCTGTGGGCACAGCTGGAGCTGCTGAAATTCTGTGCAAGGCAACTCCTTTACGAAACTGCTCTGCCCAGCTTCCCTCTGCACTCCAGTTACTACAGATGGGGAGATTCTGGGGTGGGAACAGCATCCCTTCTGTTCTCTAAGAATGAACACTTGCCCTGTGGAATGGCTCCAGGTCCCAGCTGCTCTGCTGGGCTCCCCAGGCTGGGGGGTCCCTCAGCAGCCCCACGCAGGGCAAAGCTTTTACTCCTGTCCCTGGGGAGATGCCACAACTCCACACTCGGGGGCTGACGGGCAAGTATGGGACCCTCATTTACATCCTACAGGTTTCCATTCAGCCAGCCACACGACACTCAGTGATAGCAGCAAATTTTCCTGTTGAAATTACAGCTCTTTTTGAAAGTGTCACCGCTGCAGTTTCACCTTGGATATTAATTCAGCATCTAATCCATAACTGTTTGTAAATATGCACACTGGGATTTATTCTAAGACACATCCAAAGTTCTTTTATCCCCTTGCTATCATTCCTTCAGTGATTCTGCAAACCAGCCTGAATACTCCCTGAGGAAGTGCAGTGGGATGAGTCTATTTTTAAATTTTAAAATATAACAGAAAGACAAATTTTACAATAAATCACAGATCAATGTACTAAGTGCCCTGGATATTAATAGAAATGTCACCTCTCACACAGAAGTTCTAACACTTTTGCTACAGATATTTCAATGTAGTAAGGAACAGAAATTAAGGAAGTCTAAAGCCCCGACTGGTAATGGATATTCCCAGGAGGAAAGGCTTTTTACATCGTACTGCAATGCAAAGTGTGCTCCTAACATGAACCCCTCCCCATTTTGTCTTTCCCCCAGTTTCTCTCAAAGAACAGGATGACTGCTATGGCACCTGAACAATGTGTCCTCACAGAGCCTCTCGTTGGCTCCTGCTCCTCCTGTGCCCGGGTTCCACCTCAGCCACAGGCCCTGGCCTTGGGGCTCTCCAGGTTCTCCATCCTCTGCCTGTGGATCCTGCAGGCTCCCAAATCCATCCCCTCACCCTGCACTTGGCCATTACCCCGGCAGTGCCCTGCTTCCCCAAGTCAGCACGTGTGTCACCTGCCACTGCCACCTTTTGTCACCTTGTGCCACTGCCACAACAGGCAGCACGTGCCCTCTGAGCCTGCCCTGGTGCACTTCCCTACAGCGGCTCTCACTTCACCCAGCCTCCCTTCATCTTCACTCCACTGACATCCAGCGTGGGGTTAGGACCAGAAATTCCTCTCAAAATTAGTTTGTCTCACTGTCTAAAAGAATTGATTTATTAATTTTTTTTTCCTACCAGAATTAAGGAGCTTAAATAGCAGCAAGATGGGCACATGCCAAGAGCAGGCAACAGTCACTGCTCCATGGGCTGCCTCGTTTTTCTCTCTACAATCCTCACTATATATCTCAAACCAGTGCATAAGCTCTCGGAAGTAGGGCTTGGCTTTTCTATATGCTCCGTTAAAACAAACTACGTAATAAAAATAACTGATGTTTGAAATGTAATTGGTCACTAGAATTTGCAAATCAGTAAGATAAAAGTAGAACAGCTCTGTAAATCAAGGGATGATGAATTGACCCAGACTGGAAGAAGCTGAGCAGCCCCTGTCAGTGTGTCACCCAACGTGTATTTACAGTCAGGAGGCACTTGCCTTCACAGGAGAATTTGCAATTCCTGATTCTAATCTCCCAAAGCAACAGACTCCACACGGCAACAGATGGATCATCAGCACAGGGTGTGTAGGCAGCACCCACACCCTGCATTTGATTTCACAGAGGAACAGAATCCCAGAATGGTTTGGACCTTAACACAACCCGGGCTAAGGGAAGGTGTCCCCTGCCCTTGGCATGGGGTGGGACTGCATGGGGCTAAAGTCCCTTCCCACCAAAAGCATCCTGGAATTTTGGGATTGATCACTACCAACAACCTCTGTGCAACTCCAGGCCACCAGAGCCCCGAGAGCAGCATCAAGATGAGCCTGGCACTGCCCCAGCCTGAAGAATGGGCAGCCACAGGGCACAGGCAGGTTTTCCACAACCTTCAGCCTCGTGGGTTCCTGTGTGCTGGGACTGTGCTCCACCAGCACAGACACAAAGGCAGCTGCAGTGGAGCAATCCCCTGGCACTGCTGGTACCGTGCAGCCCAAAGGCTTCCACGGAGCTAAACAGAAACTGTTTTCTCTCTTTGCATCTCATCTGTTTGTACAAAGTGAGCAAGAAATCTATAAAGGACTAATTAAGACAAAATGTGTTAAATAAAACACGTTCTTCCACAGTTGAGGATTATACCCCAGCATTTTGCCAGTCTGAGGAAGTGCAGATTTACAGTGGGGAGGGGAGAAGGGAGGGCAGAGGCGGCACTGAGGAGGCTTTGGCCATCCAGCTGAGTGGCATCGTGTAGCTGGCACCACCAGCAGTGCTGCCTCCCTCAGCTCTCTGCCAGCCAGGCTCCAGAATGGAGAAAAAGCAGCATTTCCCCAGGAAGCTGCCAGCCCCCACCCCTGATCCCAGCTGCATCCCTGCCTGCTGTGCCAGGAGCAGCCGCTTATTTACCTAATAGACTCTAAAAGGTATCAAGGGAGTCATTGCCTTCAATTGGGTCATTCTGACATATGTAAATATGTATTTAAATTTGGTAAATATGTACAGTATTTAGAGTATGCGGAGAATGACACTTCTGTGGAATGGGGCACCTCTTTCCAAAGGGCTTGTGCTACTCCAGGTAAATTAAGCTCCTTTCCACACCAATCATGAGAGCTGGAATCTGCTGGAGAAGAGGGCTCTCCTTTGTGAGCTGGTGTGAGCAAACCCTGCAGAGCTTGGCAGAATTCTGCCTGCAGTCAGTAATTAAATGTACTGCAATAACCTAGTGGGTTTGATATAACATCTGATTTTAAGGGTAGAAATAAACATTCAGTTTCACATAGGAAATCGTTCATTTGTCAAAACAATTCCTTTACTTAAGGACTCTCTCTCTCTCTCTCTCTATATATATATATATATATATGTATTTGTATGTCTATGTGTATGACACCTGGGGCTTTGGTTTAGGGGGGATTATGGTGGCCCTGGGTTGACAGTTGGACTCGATGATCCCAAAGTCTTTTCCAGCCTCAAGGGTTCTGTGTTTGCCTATGTGCATGAAGCCCAGCTATTGAAAATGCCTTCCATACATGTGGATGTATTTCTCTTCTCTGCACTTAAAATGCAAACATCTCCTCAAAATAAAACTCTCAGGAACATTTTTCTCTTCATTCATTACAAAAAACCAACAAACCCTTGGTCTCTTCTGCTTCCAGCCAGAATCCCTCATAGGAGAATAAATGTGTGGATACTTCATCACCATCCCCACAGCTCTGCAACCCCAAATTTCTGGGGCCACTGATCTAGGCAGCTCTGTGTTACAGAAATAGTTTATTAAAGAGTTCTCCGAGTAAACTACAGCCCACTTGATGCACCTGGGCTAGAACCCTTAACAGCCCTGAAATAACTCTGGTTTTGAGGCACTCATGGCAGGACTCATTTTTGTAGGAGAAGCTCATCCACCATCCAATGGCTTGTTAAGGAACACTGGTGGGTGGGAGAGGGACACAGGAAATCAGAGTTTCAGTGCTTAGAATGAAGAGCTTCTGAGCCATGCCAAAGGCTCCCAAGGTTTTGTTTCACAGAAAATTCCTCCCTAGCCCAAGCTCGCACCTCGCACTGCTGGTATCAAATGAGAAACACAATTGACTACACTTATTTATATTACAGCCTGAACAGCAAGTGTAAATAATTCAGGATTTCTACATCTTGAAGGGGAAAATAAACCAAACCAGTTCCCAGGATGAAAAGCTGAGTCCCTTTTTGGAGTTTCTGGACACAGGGCTTCACACTGAGTATTTCTCTCTGTGTGTATTATATGTACAGAGTGTAGCTGTGCACACTCAATTAAAGGAGATATAAAACCGTGCAAAGCTCCAGTAACATGTTTATATTTTACTAAACGTAAGCAGTGCTGACACATTTCTAAATATAGTCTTAATTTCTATCTTCAAAAAGGCTTGTGAAAGCTAAGATAACCTGGATTTCCATGTGCCCCAAGCAAACAAGTACAACCCTGTCATATTCAGGTAACTTACAGGTGATGAAGGGAAACACAGGGAAGATGAGATGCTCCATGGGAATTACACAACTGACCTAACAACCAAAACTGTCCAAAAGTAGAAATAATTTTCATAATCTTACTAAAATCAGCCATTGCAACCTTCAGCTGACTGTTGTTTGCCATTAGAGTCTTCCCTTAGATCAAGTCATACAATGAATTTCAGCTCTCTGCCACCTCCATTTTCAACAGATTATAATGAACATCATCTCAGGTGTGCAGAATACCTTTAGTAATGTGTCAAGAGAAGAAAGTGCTCCTTCCAACACAAGCTGGGTTAGGGTAGGAGACACAGAGAAATCATGCAAAAAAAAAATCTTACGAACTAGTATTGAATTTCAACATTCTACTTGCTTATAATATAGTATAAATAATTCACACTTGAAAATCTTCTTTTCAGAAATGTTTACTGACACAGCAAAAATTCATGCAAGGGGTTACTGACATGGCATGTAAATGCACACCTGAAGAGACTGGAGTGATCACCAAAAGGAGAAAATAATTAATCTAAGGAAAATGTCAGCCAAGAAAATACATCGTCCTGAGTAAACCAGGTAATTAACAGCTCAGGTCCCTGAGTCTCCTTCCCTTCAGATCTGTCCCATGTTAGATGTGCTCCAAAACACCATCTCATAGTGCAGACTTCTGCTACCGCCTCGCTCTTTGATCTGGTTTATATTTTGATTTGAAAGATACGCAGAGAAAATTACTAGGAAAAATCTACCATGATAGGGAAAGGAAATTTGGCTCAGATGTTTTTGCTTTATGCAGTGGAAATGAGCTTTGTTCAATAATGCAGTTTACAGGAGGGGACTGGGCCCAGGGTGCCAGGACACAGCGCTGGCAGCAGGAGCAGGCGAGTGTCACCTGCTCTCAATGCTACAACAAACAAACCAACAAACCAACAAACCAACAAACAAACCAACAAACAAACCAACAAACAAACCAACAAACCAACAAACAAACAAACCAACAGGGGATTCCTGAGGGATACTCAACCACGGGGAAGGAGGGGGACAGCATGAGAGGGGCTGAGGGAGAAGAGCCCACACAGCGGTGATATCCAAGTGCCCACAGCACTGAGGGACAGCGGGGACAGTGGGGACAGTGCAGGGACAGCACAGGGACATCAAAGGGACAGCACAGGGACAGTGGGGACAGTGCAGGGACAGTGGGGACACACAGGGACAGCACAGGGACAGTGGGGACAGTGCAGGAACAGTGGGGACACACAGGGACAGCACAGGGATGGCCAGGCCCAGGTGGGCACTGCCTGGCCCTGGCCGGGCATCCTGGGCTCCCCTCATGCCCACCACGGCCACCCTGAGTGACCATCACCTTTCATAGGGAGAAAAGCACTGCGGGAAAGAAAAGGGTCGCCACTTCACACAAAAAATGGTTCAGGGAAAGGCAGAAAAGCTCATGAAATTGTAACTGCAATTATCTTAGATTAGAATATTTGCCTTGAAAGATCTGGAGGGTATTGTTTTTGATAAGGCAGAGCCACTTGACAAGGCCTGTCACCACTCCAGGTCTCTCTGTTGTCAACTCAAGATGAAAGGACATCACAAAGAATTAACTTCAGCTTTTAAACATTTTGAAAATGTCAAAGAGGTCATAGCTGATCTATTTCCTTACACAGCATATTCACTTGATGAAATTTGTGGTAACAATGTGTTTTTACTTTTCACTGGGCTCGCTCGGCGCTGCCGGTAATTGCAGGCGGGCTGATGAGAGCTGACAGGCGCGGGTGCCATGGGCCCAGCTCGGGATCAATCCCAGCTGGCCGGGCCGGGCTGTGCGCTGCGCTCCGCAATGGCACTAACTGGGGACACAGGGAAAGCTGCCCCAGCCCCTGCCGGAGCTCCCAGCACCACTGCTTTGCTTTCCACTTACACTAAAGCCACTTTAAGCCCTTTTATAAGCGACACCTTCCTGCGTGTCGGACCTATTGTTCCTGCCTTCCCACGAGCCCTCGAAAGGGTCCTTAAAACATTCAGGGAGATGGCTCTAAATTAGAAACGGCTCCGATCTGTGAAACAGCACAAGTAAAAGTAGAAGCTAAATATTTGTATGGACCTTTGAGGAGCATTTTCCAAGTCAGTAAAATATCTTAAAGGCATTTTATTATGCACAGAGAGGTGAAATTTTAAAATCTCATTTAAACGAACACGTGACCACATTTGCTAGAAAGGATTTTATATTTCCAGAACACATTGGGGTCTCTACACATGAAAGTTCCCAATGAAAACAACTGGAAATGCATTTGCATGGTGCTAATTCTGCCCCTACCCCCGTGTGACTTGGAGAGAAAGGTCAGGGCTGCTGTCACGTCCCTCTCAGGGGTGCTCAGAGCCCGTGTGCAGCCAGCATCAGACGGCTCCGAGAGCCCAAGGATCCGGACATCTGCATCAACTGGATTAATCATAACCCTCCATCGAGCTAAAGCAAGGATCAGCACACACGTGTTTGCTACAGAGACAAACAGAGTACCTGAAACAGGAACAGAAGGGACAGAACGTGGCACTAAGAATCCGAAATACTCTGTATTTCAAGCCATAATCAAAGAAAAAAACCAAACCAAACCAAAACAAAAATCAAACCAAACAAACAAAAAACCCCAAACCAAGACAGAAACAGAGGTAAAGTTTAGAACAAGCAAGCACTAAAGTTTAGAACAAACAGACCTAATTATGCTGTTTGTTCTCCAACCTGAGATAAAAATAATCCTTAATATATTAACAGGACTCTTCACTGATACTTTAGATATTCCTCCAAGCGAATCACTTAGTGGAAGTATTTTAGGAAAAACAGCTCCCACCCAGGTTTCCTCATACATTTAAGATGGAGGGGACATGAAGAAAAACACATTTTAATAAACTTCCATCTGAATTTACAATTATATGCTAAAAAAAGGAAACCATTTACTGTACAATTATTTAAATATATTTCTGTACAATATTTGGCAGACAGCATGAGGTCACATCTTCTGTACAAGCACAGCTGGCTGAAGCTTTAATAAGTGCCCTGTCCTCCGAAGGTGAGCCAGGTTCTGAATGGAAACAGGAACAATTCCCAGCAGGATCTGCAGACGTCACCCAAGGTGACTGTTCCATTCAGAATCGTCTCGCTTGTATTTTGAGACGGGTTTCACTTACGTGAGCCACTGCTCCCCCCGGGTAAGCTGGATCCCAATTCAATTAGTCACTGGCAGCAGCAGCACTGCAGGATGTAATCACCCTAAGTATCATCTCCCCTTTCCCAAAATGTAATTACCCCAGCTATCACCTCCCCTCTCCAAACAGGGACATTTCCTCACTGGGCTCACCCTGCTCACTGACAAGCTGACCCCCCTGAACTACGGGGCTGTCCAAAACACGAAGAGAACACATCAATGAAATACTGATCTTAAGGACACCCAGGTTTTACTGAAAGTTCCCCTGGAAAAGCCTTAATTGGCCCATTTCCATGTCCTGAGAGCTCAGCTGGACAGGCAGTGGAAGCCCCTCCTGTCCCAGGTGCTGAAGTGCCAAAACACAACCCAAGGTGGGAAAGCTCCCACTTTTCCTCTTTGGGCAGCTTTTGTGGGAAGCCAAGGCAAACTGAGCCTGCGGCTTTGCTGGTCCTTGCTGGTCCTGCCTAGAGCTTGCTTGGGCTGGGAGCTCTGCGTGGAACACGGAATCCTCAGGGATGGGAAGGACCCTGAAGATGCTCAAGTCCAGCCCTGAGGCAGCAGCACCATGAACCACGTCCTGCACACCACTCGTGTGGAAAGCAGCACAGAAAGGAGGAGGAAAAGGAGCCCTTTCCCCACAGTTCCACAGAGCAGTGAGGAACTCAGCACAAACAGCTGCACGTGATCCTTCCAACATTTCTACCAGGCTCTCAGAAAAAGCGTAAAGCGCTTTCAAAATCCAGTGCCTCGTAAAAAACCCTGAGGGAGCAGCAAGGTCCCCTTTGCTTCCTCACCTTCCTTTGAGGCCCAGACACATTGCACTGACATTGGATTTTGGCACAGCAACAGCTAAAAAAAGAGGAGGAAAGTCCTTGACGAATATAATTTCCTCATCAAATTATATTTGATGGCAATAATAGCCATCTTCTATTTTCAGTCCTAGGACAGAAAATCAGCAAACCAACATAAAGGCATTTTACATCCCCTGAACTCTGTGGCCCCCACTTTCTTATTAAGAGGGTTTGAGGTTAATCAGTTTAAAATTGCATTGATTTATATAATCATTTTGATTCGGTGAGGGAATAAATTGAAATGAATTATGAGGTACATCTTAAGTATATGCTCCATTTTGCTGCTTGTTCAAGATTTGGAAATAATACAAGTGAAAGTAACACTTATCCCACGGAATTCTCATGGATCTGTGGCAGCCCCAGTGCCAAAGAGGCAAAGCAAAGTCTCTGCTTTTATTTTGGCATCAGACTGGATTCTTGAACAGACACAAACACAATTAAAATCTGGTAATTTCCCCAACCCAAGGTGTACCAGAGCAGGGACGTTCCAGTTCCTCCTGGTGAACACCTTTGCACTGACAAACCAGAATCTCCTCTGCCCTCCTAACTGGCTTTGGTCTCTAAAAAGAGCCAACACGCACTAAAAGGTTGGAGAAACAGATTATATTTTTAAAGTGCAACATATTTTTTTCCTCTGATTCAAAACAGCAAATGTTAAAGACTCTTCCTAGTGCATGTTAGTGACAGGCAAAGCTCCCAGAGGGGTGACTGCCTTCAAAGACAGGTAAATGAGGGCCCATATAAAACAGCCAAGTATTGATGTTGTAGTAAAATTCAAGAAAAACACATTGGCAGACAAGTAAATTTGTCACTAATAATTTAATGTAATTTCCCTAAAATGGAGGTAATAGGTACTCGGGGAATACACCTCCAGGGTTTACATCAAATGTGCCTGTGGAAAATTGTGAAATAGTATTTTTTTTTAAATGTAGATGCTTTGGCTGACATGTTGGTTTATGATGAAAATCACTCTCCTGAAATGATAAAGGGGAGGGGAAAATACCAGCTCCCAAACATAGCCAACTTGTACCTTCCCAGAGCATCCCCAAACAACACCCGGGAGCCAGAGGATGCTGAGCTCGTTTCTCTGGGGCTCCTTTGGGCCCTTCCAAGGCTGGACTGTGACTCCCACCCCGGCCTGGGGCACTGCCACTCCCACAGAGCTGGACCAAGGCCACTGGAAATATTCCAGCATTGCAGAGCTGCCTGCAGTGCAGGGACAGCTCAGTTCTGTTTATTGCATCCACACAACCATGAGCAAATCCAGGATAAAAGTTTCATTTTCTCTAAGTGTTAATGCAAGAATTTGAGCCCAGCTCCTGTGAGTGTTCCCTTTTACCCTGCAGGATGGTGTGGATGCTGCTGAAGAGCCCTTATCAATTATCATGTGGTTTCTGTAAATGTTAAACAATACTTGACTCACACAGGTGAAATTCAGAGAGAGAAATAACAGCAAAAAAGTCTCGCTATTACTTTGCTGCTCCAGATGGAGCCACTTCTGGTTATAAACTGAAATTTCACCGTGCAGGTTTAATATGGGAAAGGCTTTTTTTCTTTTCTTGCTTCTT
>VZSR01000393.1:601263-648478 GCA_013398615.1 Brachypodius melanocephalos
CAGCCAGGACAAGGCACAGCCACTGCTGCAGGTTCCTCTGGCACAGCTCCCACAGGCTCTCCTGCACCCACCAGCCAAAGGCCCCCACCCGTTACACACCACAAAGTAAAGATCCATAGCTCTAAACTGTTCCACTTCATCATGAATTTCTCAACTCCCCAGTCAATACAATATTGAGCAATAAACAACGAACCAGAAATATTCTTGAACAGAAAAACCAAGGCCACCCTTATTCAGAACTGTGAATCGTGCAGCTCACACGTTTTCCAACATAAGTTCAGGAAATAAAAATCTCATTAAAGCTTTAGCCAAAATTTCTAATTCATCAAAGGACCATGTTTTGAATACCAATGAATTTCATGAAAAAGAAGCATGCTTTTTTTCTTGTCTGCATGTCTGTAAAATCTCTCTTAGGTTACAAAACCAGATCTGATGACACTGAAAAGTCTTTCAGGAACAAAGACAGATGAGTAAAACAACCACCGGATCTCTTTAATTCCATGCAAAAGTGTCAACAGCAAAATCACTGCATCTCTGCCATAGCAGAATATTAAATAGTTCATTAATATCCATTTTCCCTTCTCTTTTCAGAGGCTACTAAAATTGTTTCTGTTTGATTTTACATGAGTGAAACTCCTCCCAAATGAAACAGGTACAAGGATCTTGAAAGAACACTCAAGTGCACATCACTCAAGCCCTTGGCAGGCCCTATCTCTGCGAAACAACAATAGCATCCCACTAATAACAATGACTTGCTTAACTATTCATTTTGGTAAATAATGGAACTGAAAATTATCTAGTGATGGATTTACACTTCTACAATGCATCTCGGGGATGAAATGAATAGGGACGGAGAAATGAAGTGTGTTACAATGGCTGACACCACAACTCCAGAGCCTGCCTGGCTCTGCAGAACAACACGAGCTGGAAAATGTGGCACTGCCGCTTTGAGCATTTCACCTTTGCCTACTTCTACTGCAAGGCACCCCAGATATGATTATTGGGATTACAGAAGCACTTGCAGATGCCAGTTAAAACCCAAACACAGCTGTATTAGGCAGAAATGGTATGAAAATCACAATGGGTGTCACAGCCATTTTAATTCTGCCCGTTCCTCAGATATTCCTTCTTCTATCAGTTACCACAGAATTGAACATATTAGGGTTTATATTTGAGGGAGCACTAACAGAATGGCCTAGGCAGCCTTTTTTATTTGAAAACCATACTCATATTTCCAGTGGAGACCCAGAGGGACAAAGCCTAGTGACACGAGGCTCGCTCTCCTTCACCACCTTCCTTGAGGAGCCCGTGCAACCCCAAGACCATGTGGACCCCCAGGTGAAAAAATCACAATGTTTGGAGGCAGGAAGCTGACAAAGGCAACAACTTTTTTGGAAGCAATGGGAAACACTAAGTTTCTCTTTAAAAAGTTAAAGATTACTTTGTGTTTAAGTAACAAATGGCAAGTATTTACCTGTGACTATCAGTTCTCTCCTAGGGAGTTTATTATAAACAGTATTTCAAACACAGGACTTTAAGAGACAATGTATAAATATTTTAAATGGTAAAATATAGGTGCTGGCTTTTTTTTGTACTATGTCCAGAAAATTTGCACAAACACATCAAATTCTCCACCTAGGGAATTTACTTTATTGTTAAGTTTGCATTTAAAACAAATGTACATGACCTATTTTGGGGCTAATATAACTAAAAGGAGCCTATTTGTTGTTTATTATTTATAGAAGATTCACTTCAGATTAGGCCTTTTGCGGATGTGTGTAGCTGTGTGGCATCACAAAGCATCTCCAGATCTCCCCAGCACTAAAACACACGAGGAAATGACAAGTTAGGATGGATCCAGTACACAGAGTGTTTTCTGAAAGCCAAGATTAAAAGCTGGTTTTTCCCTCCTCAGAAAGGCCACATGAAAGAGCCGCTACCCTGGGTAATGCATTGACCTTCTGGGGCTGATAATGACAAGTTCAAGTTCCTGGAGTTGGGGAAGATGTGGGACTAAAGTAAGTGCACTCAAGCAACGAGTCTGTCTGCTCTGTTAGAATCGCACTCACAGACCAGCCCCATGCAAAGAAAGAGGAAAACAGTTTCGGGGTTTTTTATTTATATAACCCAGGAGTTTTTCTACACCATCAGCATGGCTCAAAACTGCTTTCTTCGAGGCTTCAGTCTAAGGCACTGACGGTTTCTTTCTGTTTTAATAGAAAACTTGAAATTATTTCATATAAAAGGTGTCAAATTTATGAAAATAGAGATGTAAAATTGCTGCTCATGTCTGAAATTTTGCATTTTCAGCTTTTTCTTGTAAACAGAGAAAGAGTAAAACATGGTCAAATCATATCTATTCCGTAAGAGATAAAACATGTCTTTTAAAACTTCCAGAAAATCAGAAATGCATTTTATACAACAATTAAGAAAAAACAGAGCTGACACAAAGCCTCTCTTCCTACCAGTCCTTAGTTTTGTGGGTGACAGTGCCTGGAGCTCCTCAGGGGCAGAGTAAAACTGCCCCAGGATGCTGCTGGCAGGACTGAGCATGGCAAAGCAGCTCCAAAGCTGCAGTGACCACACAGCTGGCACTCCTGATGGCACAGCATGGCACGTACTGCTGCTACACACATACAACTGCGTGGTAGCACAGTGTGCATTCTCAAATATTTATATTTCACAGTACACAGTGATATTACAACCTTTACATCTTTGTTTAAGTTACATAAGACAAAAAGAAAAGGCTAACACAAATGCTATGACTCCAGTTGGTGTAAATCAACATGTACATCATCAGGTTTTAATCATCGGCTCATGCCAAATGGTTTACATTGAAAGATTCCTGCCAGGACAGGCTGTGAGCACAAAGGGAATAACATCATTCCAAAAGAAATTCCCTTTTAAATTTTGCTCTAAAACAGTATCTCTAATTTCTTCCTCCTTGCCTTCAATTCGATGCCATCTCAGAAACATTAATTTATTTAGAAAGAGAAATTAATCACGGGCATCTCTAAAGTCCTGGGTGATTCCAGCCCAGTCAATTTTCGCCGATTCTTGCCTTCCCTTAGAAAACATGGTGATATTAAATACAAAAGCCCACACGTTCAAAGAACGCTAACATTTCTGAAACAAAATCTTGAGCTGAAGTTAAGGAATTGCTATAATTAAACTTGTCCAGGAAGACAGATTAAGGTCAAATATGTCTATTAATTTTGGGTATGCAGTCTAAGCCACCTTAGCCTTGATTTTTCCCTCTGAAGCGCAGCATTTCCCAGCATTTCCCCCGTTGCAGGCGGGTTTGCAGGAGGTCCTGGTGCTGTTGGAGTTCCCGTGCCGAGCCCCGGGCCCCGAGCCCCGCTGCTGACCCGATCGCAGTGTTCCCTGGGCCGAGAGCTCCTCCCGCCCGAGCCAAGGCGGCCGTGGCTGTGTCCCTGCACAGCGGGGCCATCGGTGCCCACGGATGCCCAGGCTGGCAGGGGCAGGGCGGTGCGGGACGGGCACAGCCTCCCCACAGCTCCGGCCGTGTCCCCGGCCTGTCCCCCCGCGCTGCCCGCTGCCCTGTGCGGGCTCTGAGGGTGCCAGGCTGTGCGAGAACGGCATCGGAACGGCCTCGGCCGCTGCTCAGAGTAAGGGGAGCCAAAATTCAGTCACAGGGAACGGTTTGGGTGGGAAGGCACCTTCAAGCCCATTCCATCCCACCCCTGCCATGGCAGGGACACCTTCCACCGCCCCAGGCTGCTCCAAGCCCCACTGTCCAGCCTGGCCTTGGGCACTGCCAGGGATCCAGGGGCAGCCACAGCTGCTCTGGGCACCCTGTGCCAGGGCCTGCCCACCGTGCCAGGGCAGGTTCCGTGTCCCTGTGCCACCCATCCCTGCCCTGGCAATGGGCAGCGCTCCCGGACCGAGCCGCAGCCGCTGAGGCGAGGGCGGCAGCTCCCGGCCGGGCCCGGGCCCTGTGCCGGGGGAACAGTGACCGTGTGCCATTGCCGGTGTCACTCCCTGTGTCCTGCACCGGGCAGTGACCATGTGCCATTGCCGGTGTCACTCCCTGTGTCCTGCACCGGGCAGTGACCGTGTGCCATTGCCGGTGTCCCTGTGTCCTGCACCGGGCAGTGACCGTGTGCCATTGCCGGTGTCACTCCCTGTGTCCTGCACCGGGCAGTGACCGTGTGCCATTGCCGGTGTCCCTGTGTCCTGCACCGGGCAGTGACCGTGTGCCATTGCCGGTGTCACTCCCTGTGTCCTGCACCGGGCAGTGACCGTGTGCCATTGCCGGTGTCCCCGTGTCCCGCAGCCCCGCTCCTCCCGAACAAAGGCGCGGTCCCGCATCCCGCCCCGCACAAAGGAGCGCACACGGCAGCGAGGGCAGCCCGGGATAACCACCGGCACCGCACACACACCTACCTACAACCATCGCTCACCAACTACAGCAAAAACAACCATTCTCTGCAAACAGCACAAAAACCTTCTCTTCTTTAGGGTGAACAAGTATGTCTTAACCTTTTCTATTTCAGGTTAGCTTGGAAAACAGAAAAAGGCTACCCTAGGTTTTAGTTTTAATTTGATGCAATCAAAAACTAAATAGCCCTCTGAAAATCCTACAGCCTGTGGTATAACTTCTTCATTTAGATAAATTCTAAAGTAGCTGTTATTTATCCAGAAACCAAAGAACAATCTGTGCTATTAAGACTTTTTTTCCAAGACATAACATTATTTGTTAACGTTCCTAAATACTAATTATGGGAATACACAGCCTCTAAAAAGCTGATTGTTTTTCCATTAAATGTGGCTACTTGGGAGGATTCTGTGCACAAGTTAAATACACAGAAACCTGGATAATTTTCAAGTGAATGTTAAAATACAAACAGTATCAGTGATTACAAAGGCAAGGTACCCCCTGTCTCAGCGCTGTCTCTCCTCAGCCCCTCGGGGAGCTCAACCCTTCCCCTCCCAGCCCGAACGGACCTGCAGGGAGCTCCTGAGCTCGCAGCAACTCTCTCACAGGGAAGGCAAGAGAATTTTGCTGGTTTAGGATCTTTCAGGATCTTTCCTTCTTCTGAAGTTCCATATCTGGTACTTTTAAGTCACATCCCGCTTCCCATCTTTCTGTGACATGGAAAATGTCATGCTTTGCCCAGACACAATTTCAACAATTTCATTTATCTCAGAGGGTGCTTATAAGTACATTTATTTGAATCAGATACTTATTTGCATTCAAAGTTACTGCAAACAATTTAAGTACCAGAAGATTGATACAGTGCCTTAACCTGAGGGTAGTAAAGTCCAGGAGCTGATTTTGAAACCCACGCTCTAAACTTCCCCGTTGACTTTCTACAACTGTACTCAAAATTCAAGTAATTGCAGTGAAAAAATATATATATTTCTATAGCCTGAGCCAGCCTGTCCCTACCATTTGTAGGAACCACTGCTGAGTTTGCACAAGAAAATAGTGTTTAAAAACAATGTCTGAACCTACATCCCTTTCTTAAAGTAATTTTTAATGTAAATTAGTCCTTGCTAACCTAAATGTGGTTTAAGCCAAGCCAGAGCTGTTGGCTACTGTGCAAACCAGTCCAGCAGAGTTTTACTGCCAGAGGAGATCAGGTCAGAGATGGCTCCTGGTGTCAGATCAGTCACTGACTGCCTCAATTACCTTTGGCAAACCATTTAACCTTTCTGTATTAATGGCTTCCTGCCACTAGAATAGTTCTTCATCATGGTCAGGAGGAGTTTAGCCCATTAATTAATAAAAATAACTATAAAAATAGTCTTTTTTAGATTCCAGTAGCTATCTGCTCTGCAGAATAATACTGAAACTCCAAACTCCTTTGCACATTAGGTAGAAATGAGCTATTTCTAGGTAAGTGGGTGCTATTTCAGAGCAGATTTTCAGCATCCACACACTAATGGCTTCACAAATTATGAAGAACAAGGCTCACAGTTTTCTTGCAGCTTGTGACTAACAACAACAAAAGAAACAGCAGTTTGTCCTGAACTGACAACGTGTATGGCTTAGAACACTTCCCTAAGTTTTAATGAGCTAAATGAGTTTACAAGGTTATCTATTGTGAAAATCACCTTGATCTGAAACCTCCCGTGTCATGTTTCAGCCTAAACAAACTTTAACTGGAGAACAGGCTTGGAAAAGGGAGTTTCTAAAGGAACAGGGACAGCATGCAGCTCCACTGCAGCATCCTGACGGGGACCACTGCAATACAGTCTGTTCCAGAATCATTTTTCTTTTTATTATTTCATTAAGTTGTATCTCACTGAAGTTCCTCCTAGGATCTCTCTACAGCACCAAATTTTTCATTGAGAAAACTATAAATCATAGGCCTAAATTACAATTTAATTATAAACGCCTTCCCTTCTAATGCTGCCTGGGACCTTTTACCCTCCTACATAATTCTAAAAAATGACCCCTGTCATAATTTCCTTCACTAGAATAATATGCAGAGATCTAATCCTGAATCCTGCTGTCTTATAATTTAATATAAGAGGTAATTATTATTCAAAAGAAAATGTTGCAGATATTGAAAATATTCTGAAGTTTAAGTCTAAAAAAACCTCCCCTTGGTATGTAAAAGCCTCTTATTTGACTCTTGCGAGAAAGGAAATAAATAAAAAGGTTTTAAGACTTTATGCAAAGTGTTAGAAATATTATTTGTAGCTGAGATTTGTCAACTGTAATTTCTATAACCCTTGAACTACAGAGAAAACACTTACATGCAGCAAAACCAGGAAGGCACCAGAGCATTTATTATTGATCTCTGCGTTTTGCCATAGGTTAGACAGAAAGTTCTGGACTGCTGCTACCCAGCTGAAAAATACAGTTTAGGTGGCTCCACATTTTGGAATACAAGGAAGTCTAAGGTGAGCCAAAGGCAAAAGAAAACCAAATCAAACAAACAAAACCCACCATCATGAAACCACCTTCTTACATCTCAAATGTTATTTTAAATTGATCACATCAAAGACACAGTCACGTTTATCTAAAACACTCCTGTGACGAAGTTAAATTCTAATAAAACTGTAAGGAATTAGTACATTCTTCCCTCAGTCAGAAAAGCAAGGAGTAACACCATTATGTCAGTTCATCTTGCACCAGAGACATGGATTTAATCTCAGCCCAGGAACACGGCTGTTACTGCCTGCCTGCTCCCTCTACATAGGAAGGCTTTGACCTTAAAGCCCTTTTTTCTGAAACTGGGATTCATCAATAAAAATGTGTTTTCTTTCAAGTTAACTCTTAGGGTATGCAGGAATATCTACCAAAGAGGGGAACTGAGTGCAGCTGGAGCAGGAGAAGGTGAGGATGAACACAGGGAGAGAGAATTAACAGAAAGAATTCAAATATAGTAGAGTAAAATTCACCAAACTGGAATGCTTTCCCTGTTTCAAATTCAGGGAGCGAGCCCCATTTTTACAGGTAAATGAGATATCAAATGAGCTTTATTGCTTCTAACCATATCCAGCTCCATCAGTGAGAACAAATAAAATCCCCGAACTGACAGATTCAACATCCTGAAGAGGGAGAGGCCAGGGAGGTTATCAGAAAATGGGGTTCACAAGAGGTAATTATAGCCTGTGCTCACCCTGCTTAGGTGAGGCAGAACATCACGATACAGCTCCATAAAAATCAAACTATATAATGCAGAGGCACCAGTTTACTGCTCTCTTTGGTTTTGCTTTGGGAGCAGTTCATTTAAGACATAATAAATTGAAGGTTTTTTCCTCCTGTCCCTCCATAAATCCAGGGACAGTGCAAATGAGGAGGTGCTCATTACGGACAAAGGAAAGGGGCTCCCCAGACAGTGACACGAGCCGGGAGCACTAAAGCTCTCATTAAAGGGAGCCCTGTGCTTTTTTGTAATAAGGAATATTACTTAATAACACTCCAAGCATGGTTCACTTCATACTGCTGAAGTGAGCTTTTGGGGGGCAGTGAAGGGGAAAAGAGGGAGCATCCACAGTACCACAAACATCATAAAAACAGAGATGGAATTTTGCCTGTAACAAATTAATAATAAGTAAGGAAGTGTCACTGGCTGCCTCTAAGTGAATGGCTTCGTGCAACGCACGGATTCAGGGATCCTAGGGGGATCCATGGAAGGTGTTAGGCTTTACTACTAAATGAACAAACAAAACCACACTGGATGGAGAGACAGAGCTAAAAAATAATTTCAGTTCTCAAAGCAGAAGGATAACAAAAGGTTTGAAGCCACCACTGGGGCACCTGGCCAACAGACCACCACTATCAACACATAACATTCCTTGTGCACATCACAAACTTTCCCTAAGAGGATCTTGTGGTTGCCCCTACAGAATTTAATTCTGTTTTTGCCAAAGCATCACTCCCACCTGTCAGATTACTTTGAGTTGTGCTGCTATCACTGAGTGTACTCACTAGCTCAGCTTTCTGTTGTCTGAAAGCTCAGTAAATATATTTCCTACTCTGTGATTCAGCTCATTAAAGCAAACACTGCAGTGACCAGGGTCAGGGCAGACCCCTGCCAAAACTCAGTGTATACCTCCCTGCATTCTGACAGTGATAAGTTTGCCCTAAGAACGATTCTTCAACCCATTCTACAACACTCATCTCAACCCAATTTCCTCCGCTTGCTAATAAATACAGTCACATGAGGAGTGTCAGAAACCTCCCCAAACTGGAGCTCTTGGGCAGCGACTGCTCCTCCCCTGCCCATGCTGCCGGACAAGTTGTTGTGTTGCTTGGACAATATTTTTTTCTGTCAAGTCTGTGTTTGTTATTCACTCCCTTGTCATCTTCCAAGTGCTCACAAATAGTTTGGTTGCTTTTCCCAGAGTTTCAGGAGGAACTGAAGGTTACCTGACTGGTCTGTGACTCCCATCTAAAGTCAGGACACTGAGCTGTCTTCCAGGATTCCACCTTCCCTGCACGAGTCTGCAAAACAGGCCACCTCTAGTTCTGAGTTTATCTTGGGTCTGCATGTTCTTTTAATGAGTTTTGAAACCAACAGTTTTGACAGCAGTTCTCTTGGACACTTAAGCTGTTTTTTCTCTCCTCAGGACTCAGATCTCACCCCTTTGGCAAGGGCATTAATTATGGTAACTGCTGTCCCACAGGCAGCTTCAAGAGAGAAGATACAGAAAATTTAGTCTGTCTCAAAATTCTCTTTGCTCTCCACTGAATGGTGATCCTACAGTTTTCTTTATTTTTCCATTCCTCATGCTCTTAACATTCTTATTTCTGCTGCTTTAATACGTCTTGCATCCTGTTTGATGATTTGACCTCTCTGGTTTTTGCTCTGCTGTATTTTAATACTTATTCATGCCAGACTGCAAGGTGGTTCCTTACACCTGCCATCCATCCTCTCCACTAGGATGGTTTGCATTTGACAAAAAGATTCCATTTATGTAATTATGCAGGTTCTGGGTCTGAATAATTCCCAATAATTGTCACATTAGGTGTCCAAGACTTTCACTGTCATTGATTATTCTTAGTTTTAATTGCCCACTAAAGTCAAAACTTGCTGCCCTTTTGCCTGTGATGGCCCAAGTAGTTTTGGCTTGGCCTTCTGCCTTCCTTTGACACACCCACTCTACATTCCAGCAAGCATTTAATTTTTTTTACACTGCTGGTATATGGGGGAGTAACAACATCGTCACTTTTCTCCTGTCTGTAACTGGAGGCCACAACAAAGAGAGAAAAATCAAGCCCAAGCTTGCAGTCATTGCTGATGGCAGCACTTATTCACAGGTCCAAGAACATCCATTCCTCCAACTTTGCAGAAGTACTTTTGCAAATGGCACCCGGCCCCAGCACATTTTCTCTCCCATTTAATAGGCTGCTTTAAGAGCACGTTTACTTAGTCCTCATCAAACACGGGTAATTGACAGCTCTCCACCCCCAGCATCCCCACTCCGGCACGGCCTTTCCCCAGGAGCCGCCTCAAACAACCTCAAACACTTTATTACTGGTCAATTTGGGTTTCCAGCCCACTGTAAGTGGCAGTGCTGAGGGTCTCTAACTCTCTCTTGTCTCGCTAATCAATATAAGCAGTCACTTCCACAGCATTTCCCTGCTACTCAGCAAGAAGGACGAGAGAGTGCCACGGGTTGTAAATAGCAGAACGACCTCAGTGGTACATCACAAAGTTAAACTTCAGAAACAGGAGCCTGCTTTTAGTTTGGACTTTTGAGCTTCTTTCGGGGATTTTCTCTGTTTTGATTCTTCTCAGACAGAGCAAAGTACTGCCCTTGGTTTTATGCCATTCCCACTAACAGCCTCCTCGGTGGGGAGGGTCATGGTCCCCCTCCAGGAACAAAACTCTGGGAGCAGCACGTGGCTGGAGACAGCACCAAGAAATTACATAAAGTGCCAACCACAGCTTTACAGTCACCACGTTATGGGTATAACAAAGTCAGGATTAAACAATTATTGCCTGGAACTAAGGCAGTAAAATTTGTTTATGAGGTAAATTTTAACAAGAAACAAACAGTTAGTGTTGTTTATAAGCAAACTCAAGCTGTAAAATCCAGGGAATGCTTTGTAAATGCCCGTCCATGGGCCAGGTGAGGTCCTGGAGGGAAGCTCCCTGCTGCTTGCAGCTGGCTCTCACACACACAGTGTGACCAGCTCCAGGTGACATCAGAGCCAGTGGCTTTGCCCAAGGATGGCAGGGACAAAACCTTCACTTGCTGGTCAAGGTGTTTCTTCTCACAGGTCTTTCCTTCCACTGCACGGAACGACCCCCTTGTCCTGTCCATCCCCAAAACGGCCACAACGACTGCTCATGGTATTCTGCTATTGTTTAGGTTGGAAAAGGCTCCTAAGCTCCTCGAGCCCAACCATTAATGCACCACTGCCAAGGCCACTGCTAAACCATGTCCTGAAGTGCCACCTCTGCATCTGCAAGATGCCAAGACACGGAAGAGGAGTCTATGATCCAGCAGCAAATAAGTCAAGCAGAGTCTGCTCCAGGCCCCTCTGGTGTACAGCACAGTGCTTGGATTCAGCACAGCCTGGTTACCCACTGCCACCTTGTTTAAGAGGAATTGCCCATATTCTTACTCGTTCTCTGTTTTAATGAAATTGTTCCATTAGGCTGAGCCCAGGAGGACTCTGGGGTCTCCCTGCAGAGCAGCATGACCACGAGGAGCAGCCAGAGCTGCCTCCTGGAGCAGGGCACAGGAGATGGAGCAGCCACACTTCCACACCTGGGACAGGACAGTCCAGGGATGCTGCAGATGTGGGGACCAAAGAGCAGCCCCTGGAAAGCCAGAGCCAAAGGCTGCTGTGGAACAGCAGGGACACAGATGTAGGGCCAGAGCAGCCCCTGCACCGGGCTCTGCAGCACAGCCACCTCCACAGCCACCCAGGGAGCACACGCTAGCTGGGCAGTACCCAGGAATGCTGCTACCTTCCTTAAAATCCTCCTGGCACACTCTGAGCAAGGAAGCCCACCTTTGCTGATCCCACTTTACTCTTCCACAACAAGAAAGAAATAAAAAAACCTGGGGGAAAAAAATGTAACATTATTCTTTTTACTGCACGCACACACGAAAAAAAGAATCTTTAAAAGTGAGTATCTGCCTACTGCAAAGTATTGAGGTGAAAAGGGAGGTGTTATCATCCCCGTTCCCCCAGGATCTCTTAGAGCGTGTGTGTTTCTGTGGTGGTTGGCTTGTGGTTTCGTTGTTCACTACAGTTTCCCAGAGCCCTATATTTTACTGAAACATAAGTACAGGCCCACCAATTTGCTGACAAGCTGATCTATTGGCTCTAGGACACTGAGGGGAATTATGCTCCTGCCGCCCTGATGCTCTCCTTTGTTTAGAAAAAGAAGAGAGAAGAGAGAGAGTGAAAAAAAAAATCCTCAATCGTTTAGTACAAGTCATTTTACATGCTGGGATAATGAAGTATAAAAATGCCTTCAAAGGACTGATTTCCTACTTTTAACTCACTACCAGCCGAGCTCTTTGTGAGGCCCTCTGGAACATGCATTCCCAGCCCCACTCAAACAAAAGAGCTGCGAATTCATTAAACTATTTAATTATGCCTTTTTATTTTTCTCCATTAGCAAGCCCTGCCAGTACAAAGTAAATAAAGCCACCATGGTCTTTCCCCAGCAGACACACTGACTGTTTTTATTCTTTATTCAGTTTACAATATAAAGGGCTATTTTTCCCCCCTCCTCCTATTCTTGGCGAGTTTCCTAATACAAGCCCTCCAAACAGAAGCATCCAACTGTACATGCGACGCCTGGAAGCCGGGAGCAGCACTCAGCATTGCGAGCACATACCCCAGACAGCTTTCAAAGTACCAGCAGCCAACGGCAGCCTAACAGCACTTTGCAGCCAACGCGGAAAAGATATTAGCTTTTTTTTTATACTCTAGTAAATTTGCTTTTTACATCTATTTCTTTTCAGAAGGGCTTGTTATTGAGCTTACTGTCCACAAATTCCATTGATCTCAGGCTGTGACTCAATCCATATGCTCACGCTTTGACACCAGCACAGCAAGCAAGCGATACAAATCCTGTTCAGGCTACAAACTTATTGATTTTATAGATTTCCCCCAAAGTTGTGATAATGATATATCATTGTTAAATTTGGTAGAACAAACTGCTTTCCCAATCTGTCAATGCGAGCATGAAAACCAATTCACAGCCTTGTTTAGAAGGCTTTCCCTTCAGAAGAATAACTACTGCTGGCGGAGGCAGATCACCAACACCCCGCCGCTGGCAGCAGGGTGATGGATGTCACCTTTCCAGTTGCCCTTTCCTGACCCACAGCCCGCTGCATTCCCAGACTTGCCTCCTGGTTATGAGAACCACCCTTGTTTTTCAGAAGCCTTTCTCAAATTCATTATTTAAAACTTGCACTAGATGTAAACCATAATAATAGCTTTTAAACATATTTCCTTTAAATATTTTAGATGCATTAAGATGACATGAGAATTATTGATTTTAGCAAATCACTTTCGCTTGTTCTGTTGCTGGACTCACAAATGGCAAAGCCGTGCTTTTCCCTTCCATGAGAGGGAGACAGAACACTGGCTTAAAGAGGAGTGGCCTCAGTCCCTGCTCCACCACAATTCCTCAACCTCCCAACAGTGGGAAAACCAGAACGGGTCCCTTCACAGGGACTGCCTTCCCTGCCAAACCCACTGGGGCATTTTCCTCACGGTGTTCCACTGCCAAAGCAGAAACCTGATCCGCCGCACTTCCCAACCAGCAGGCACGGGGCCGTGCCAGAGGCGTTGGGAAGACGAGACTCAAGGTGTTTCTCAGGTTCTGAGAAGGCGACACGAGAAGCTCATCAGTCCTTGTGTGCTTATCACAGGACAGAAAGGCTCTCAGCAGCACCACGTCTGCAGGGTGCAGGAGATGGACACAAAGTGTAAACAGCTGTTGTGTTTTTAACAAACCATGAAATAGCTCCAACCAAACCGTTTGCTGCAATGACAATGTCAGCTTTCATTCCCACATTCTCCTCCAGATCAGAAGCAACTATGAGGCCTCCAGAGGGAGACCTAGAAATTATGAACAAAACACTTGCCAAAGAAACCGAAGTTAATAAAAAGGCAAGACTTACTAATTTAAAAAACTAATTTTAGGAAATGCTTGTGAATAAATCATTTCTCTCTTGCAAACCTTCTCTTTTCCATCCCAGCCTTTGTGCCTGTTATTTATTTGTCCATCTTCACTCCACATCCATCTCTTAGTGCAGGAAAAGCAGCTTAACTCCTGTGCCATGATGTCACTAGTTCAACACACCCCACACAGGCAGAGCTTTACTGTGCTCTGCCCAGTCCTGCTGCTGCCAAGTGCCCATGTTTGCCAACAGTCCCCAGCATTTAACTGAGTTCCAAGGACAACAGCTTGGAGACACATTTGGAAGGGCTGAGCATCTCCCACCACTGCCTATCCTTTCACTTCCAATTTAATTCGAGGTGATGGGTGCTGAACTCTTTTACCTACTGTGGCTTTTCCTGAACTTGCTGAATGCCCTTTCTAAATATGTCTTTGTGAAAAGTCTTTCTGAACTTCAGGGCACTTGAAATTCAAGCACCTGCCTGTAGTCTCTCTTCTCTGTCTTCCAACGCTGATAAGAAACAACAACTCTGATGTACTTCTCATCCATCTGTAGTATTTTCACTGTTTTCTCACTGAAACAGCAATGTCAGGCTAAGGGAAAGGTGACAGAACAGCACAAATTCAGGTATTTTATTATCAGGTTGCTGAGGAGCTGTGCTCCATGCTTCTCTTTCAGAGTGTGGGCACAAAGGGTCTCTCAACAACAGACTGTCTATTTGCTGGGCAGAGGAGCTTCTATCAGTAACAGAATCAGCATTCAGCTATTGCTGTTTGAAGAACTGAAGACCTGAATCCAGAAAGTGTCACCACAAACTCACTTGTGTGATGGAGAACTGGGACTTGGTGGAACTGTAGGACTGGCCAAAGGCCTCATAGTGGTGAGGTGGTGCCCCAGGGATGGAGACCCTCACTCAATGTATGTAACACCCATTCTGGACCATGTCAGCTCCTGTCTTCTTTAAGAAAAGAGATTCACAAAGGGAATGTCCTCTCATATTTCTCATTATTCCTTATTTACTGGACAAATAATGACTTTACTCCAGCCAGTCCCTGCAGTACTAAAGGCATCACAGGCACCTCTACTTGGTTCCTGATGACCTTTCATACCATTTGATATTGAATTTATAGGACCTCCACAATAGGAAAAACCTGTTCTTGGTGTTCTGTGGTGTTCCCACTCACTGTAACAGAACATGGGGCAGGATTAACATTGTGGTTCCAGATGATGACAGAAGGGAACTGCTGTCTCAGAAGAAATTAAGTCCGAATGTGTAACAGGAATGTAAAGACATCCAAAGAGTACAAGTGCTTCCAAAATTATCTTAATTCCTTCCTTGCCCTGTGCCAAATCAATCTGTTTGGACAAGCCACAGAATCTCTGCCTTCAATTTACACTTCTGGAGAAATAAGTCTTTCCTTTCTCGCTTCCCACTCTTTCTCACTTTCCACCCCCCCAAAAAAAGGGAGAGAAAAGGGAAAAGAAAAGCCCTTCCTGATAATTGCACTGGTCCAAATGTGCAGGGCTTTCATACAGAATGATGGCTTCCCTTGTCTCCTGCATTTGTTCATCTCCTTTGGGAGGAGCAATTTACAGAAAGCATTATCGATTTTTGCCATAATAGGTACAGAGATGCCTCACTGTCCCCGCTCAGCCAGCTCACTCTCTGCATCACAACTGTCAGGCCAGTTTGTGAAGCCCGTCATTATTTTTTTTCAAGTAAATCCATCACAGGAGTGGGGGAAAAGTGATGAAAATAAAATTATTTTCACCTTGCCATAAAAAAGAATGGCCGTGTTCCCTAACAGAAATAAGTGCAAATGCTGTCAACTAAGAGAGCAGAAGGGAAATTCAAAGCAAATAAAAGTGGGCTGGGGGGAGGACAGGAAGGGGGGGTGCGAGGAGGCATGGCAGGAGCTAATTTACTTTGAACACATTCTGGAATTTTCCTGTTAAAGCCGCTATTTACAACTCTTCCAGTTGTTCTTCATGTTCTCATTTCTCAGGAAGTGCTGAAATCTATACTTTATACAGATATTTGCTTTGGCTTTTAGGGTGTAGAGGAGATTGCGGCTTTGGGGATGCAGTTATTAAATATGATTGGTCTGGGGATGAAATGTGCCATGAAAGCTCCCTGTGAATGCAGACCACCCACCCACCCCGGGATTACCATTGCCCCGGCTCCTTTGTGCGGGGCTGGGGCTTCTCCCGCTCCCGTTCTCCGGGGCAGGCTGAGGCCACCTAACTCATTCTGCCCCTGATCAGCATGTGAATGTTGTGGGACACTCACTTCAAATATTTCTGAAGCTAAAAAAGCCTTTTAGAAATCACATCTAAAAACAAACAATTCCCCCCTGCCCTCTCCTGCATTACTGACTCTCCGACAAGCCCTTTGGTATTCAGCCCTCCTCCTTGATTAGTTTTTGCTGTACCCTTCATGTTGGTCACTTATCTCACATCTTGAAGGTCACACTCTGTACTCCCCTATTCCAGCGGCCCTGGCTTGTTTTTTATTCCTGAAGACAGCCTTGTTTTGGGCTCAGAAGGTTTAATCCAAGAATTGGCTCTGGATCTAATTCCCAGATCCTCAGTTCATTAGCCATGAAAAGTGATAGCTGCTTAAGATTTTTATGAGCCATTGTTCCAAAGCGGGCCACAGAAACGGCACAATTACCCAGCGCAGTGCACAAAGCCCGGCTGCCTCTGGCACTGACACGAGGAGCTCGATAGCAATCAAACAGCTTAATGAAAAGCAGCAAGTTTGCTCTTGGTAAGGAGTGAGGGATCTGTGAAGTTTGTTTCCAAGTGGTGCTTTCTGTAAGGACACTTGTTAGGACAAAATTCAAATCACCCTACCCCGTCCTTCAGGAGTGCTGCTGCTAAAGGAGACACAACCTGGCTTTTTGACCCTTCCACACAAGCACTTGTGAACATCACAGAATCCTTTGGGTTGGAAAAGGATTTAAAATCATTGAGCCCAGCTGTTTCCCCAGCACTGCCAGGGCCACCACCAACCCACATCCCCAAGTGCCACATCTGTGAAATCCCTCCAGAAATGGGGGCTCCACCACTGGCAGCCTCTCCCAGTGCCTGGCTATCCTTTTAATGAAGAAACTTTTAGATGTCCAATCTCAAACTCCCCTGGCACAGCTTAAGGCTGTTTCCTCTTGTCCTGTCCTTTGTTCCCTGGGAGCAGGGAGGAACCCCAAGAACAACTGGACTTCCTATTACCTCCAGCATTTAAAGCTCATCTGTCCTGTCCCTCTGGACTCTCAAGGAGATCTAGACATTAATATTGAAGTTGGAATTCACTGCAATTAGGCCAGACAGATAGTGAGAAAACCAGCAAGGTGGTTGGACAGAAACATCAGAGGATTGCTCCCGGGCACGGTGCAGCAGAAGCCCAGGAACAGTCCCATGTCCAAGTAATTACAAGGATGTGATGCAGGATGGCAAAATTTAAGAGGTTTAGAAGTGAAGTGGGTACTTTACTGAGATGTGGATTTAGAATAAACGTAGCCAGGCCCAGCTCAAGAGCTTTCAGCAGCCCTGGGGCCCCAGCAGCCTTGGGGCCGACAGGAATCTCAAGTGACTGAGCTGGGTGAGGGCACCCTCCAGGATCCGCTCCCAGGGCTTCACACCCTGCCTTAATCCACCCCGTGGGCCGCCCCACAGCTGGCTGCAGCATGTCCTGGCCAAAGGGATGTCCCTGTGCTGGATCTGCTGCCCTCAGTCCCCAGGGATGGCTCTGGTGCCCAGCACATCCCACAACACTGCAAACCCAGCGAGCTGCCCCTGGCAGAGGGAATGTCCCTGCCCTGAGTCTGCCCACCAGAGAATCAGCACCCAGCCTGCTAAAAGTCACACCTCAGCTTGCTCCACAGCAACTCCCCCATGTGAGCCTTTCAGGACTGGAGGACAAGCAGCAGAGCCTTGGCACCTTGTGTCCTTGGACTCACAGTCAGCACAGCAGCAGCTTTGTGTTCTGCAGATATCTCTGGTCTGTCTCTCATGGGACATATTTATAGAAAAATCCCTATATATTAAGAAGATGAAACATGAAGCAATAGCTGGGTCATCCTAGCTAGACAAGTATGAACACGAGATGATGCTGCTGCTCTCAGTGAACAGCCAGTCTTTCATGGTGGAGCTGGGCTGTGCTGATCCTTGTGGATCCCTTGCAGCTCAAGATACTCCATGAGTTTCTGATTTCATGGGAAGAAAGTGAGAGCTGGGAGGGCACCAGCGATGGGGACAGCAGGCAGGGAAAGGCCTGGCAGTGCTGCACTCTCCCTTTGGAGCTCCACCACCTCCTCACCCCACAGTGACATCCCACCCATGGGCATTGTATCTGCCTCAGGTACCTATAGAAATCAAATCCTGCTTTCTCACCACAAAACAAAAAATAAACTTTGTCATATAGATCAAACATATCAGGACAACTTTGGTAGTTTATTAATCGCATCTCACACTCTCCACTGTGCAAACAACAGGGTAATCCTGTCAATGCATTCCCATCCTAGGGGAAACATTAGTTGAAATGAGTTTAGTTTGTTCCTTTGCTCTAACAAGTCCATGTGAGAGTGTAATTGTATCTAACTCTCTGCTCACTCTGAGCACACCGAGGCCGTGTCAGGGCAGGTGGCCACCTCCTGGCTCTGTCATTTAGCCAATATTGAGCTGCACTTCATTCCTACATATGTTCAGACACGGCCATCCCCACCCAGAACAGATGTACCCACACACACACACACATATGTGGCTGCTGGTTAATGCAACAAGCACAGTAAAAACAGGAGGACTGGGAAAATTTGGAAAACAGCCTGCAGAAAAACAGCTTTCATTTAACTTTTTAATTTTAAAGTATATTAAATTAAGCATGATCATAAGAGGAGTAAGTGCTGAAACCAGGAGAGTTCAAGGGTTTGATGCCCATGTTTACAAATGGGATTTCACTGCGGACACAGAACATGTGCACACCCACCCCTCCTTCTTCCAGCTGAAGCACCAAGCTCTGAAAAATCACAACAGAAATGGCACCTTCATACTCAAAGATTCCCTCCCCATGTGTAAACACAGGCAAGTCCACTGACTTTAGTGACGAAACAGCTATTTGCCAATTTTTTGTGATCCCACGTCATTGCAGATTCTAGTAAACGTGTAGCAGTACTCATGGCAAATTCTCCGTATTTACTGAGCTCTCCTCAGTTCTGACTGCAGGGGCAAAGGGGACAAGGAAATGTCCAGTTGCAAGGACAGGCTCACACGAGTGACTGACACGGATCCTACCAGAGGTGACCCACCTGCACCAGTGCTTGCTTTGGCCAGACAGGATTTGCTGGCATCTCCCAAGGCTTTTCTTTCTCCTTTTTTTTTTTTTTTAAGAGACAGAGAAAACAATTTCTCACATGTCTCTCTACACTCCCTGGGTTTGTCATTATGGGCAATCCAGCTGTTGTCAAACCTGTATTTTAACAACTTTGTTTCTTTTCACGTTTGGTAAGTCTGACAGTGTCATGCCACATTTCTCACCTACACTTCAAGCATACTGTTACCATTACACAAAATATAAAGAAAAATTAACTGAACTGCTCCTCTTAGAAGAGAGAAATAGAACTGAGTATCTAATTTAAATGGATATTTAAATGAGCAAATAGGGTGAGTGATGTACCCTCCTTGAAGATAAAAACGCATGCATTGAATTTCCACGGGTTTGGTGGCCCACAGAGTAAATGTTGGAAGGAAGAAAGAAACATCTCCAGGTTTTGGGTGGAATTAAACTAGGAAGGGAGTACATAAGAAAGTGGGTTATTTGTGGAAAAACACTCTGGCTGAACACTAGGGCAGAAATTGAGTCTGCTGTGCTGCTTTGTGCTCAGCCTCTGGCTGTCCAGCTGGTAACCAGATCATGTGGAACACAGGCCTCCGAAAGGTGGAAAAAGATCTGAAATATGAAGCACTGCTGTTTTACTGCTAATTCAATAGGGAAAAAACGCTATAAAATATTAAAGAAAGTATTTAAAAATATATTAAACACAATTTGTACCATAATAGCTTAACCTGACATCAAAACGCAGCTTACAGCTTGTTTGTGCCGAGTTCCAGAGCACGGCTAACAGAATCACAGGCAGAATGTTCCACACAGCCTCCAGCGCTCGGCAAAATAGGATTTGGGCTTCGTTAAAACAAATTCCAGGTGGAAAATTGGGCATGCTGATAAAAGCAGTGCAGGAAAGAGTGTTAGCTCTGATAGGGTAGGATGGGTATTGAATTCACTCTTAACATTACAAGACTTAATTAAAGAGGTTGACCTGAGGACCCCAAGCGGCGCCGAGCTAAGAGAGCCATTCCTGCTCCAGTGTGGTGTTACCAAAGTTAATTCTCGTTAATATGACTCCAACTGGAATGTGTGGAGAAACATCCTAATTCAGGGGCGAAGGCTGCATCACTGCTCACCAAGGGAAATAAAGAACACACAGATGCAGATAATGCTTCAACAGCAGTGCATTCAAACACAGCTCTCATCTGGGAAAGACTAATTTTTATTTCTAGATCAGAATGTTTTGTAATTTCCCATGTTCATACACAGCACTGTCTCTCCAATGACTCCTCTTATTCCAAAGGGACCAAAAGGACCGCAGGAGGGCTGGGGAACACCCTCGGTCTTTGAAGCTGTGGCTCACTGATGCCAACTCTCAGCCAGCAGACTGGTGTTCCTAACACATTTCCAAATTGGCTGTTTCACTCTTGGCTGTGTAACACTTGGCTGGAGCTGGGACAGGAGGAGATGGGATCAGAACACACCCATGGCTGTGTCCCGGCCCCTTTCTCACAGGGATGGACCTACAGCTATGGATGAGGTTTTCTGCCTGGGAGATGTTCAGCTGAGAACATTCAGCTTGTCACCCTCCACCTCTGCAGACCCAGGATATTTTATTTCACCAAACTAAAGCAAAGATGTGCTGAAAATGTTGGAAATCATAGAACTCGCAACATCTGCAGAAGTTAAGGTGCAACCAAAAAAAAAAAATTCCTCCTTTGATAACTTCCTCATTCACCAAACCAGGCCCTCATCAAAATCTACAAAAAGAAATTTCTGAACAACAGCACAGTGAGCCTAAACAACATCTGGCCAACCAAATTTACAACAATAGAAAAAGCGCAATAAAAGTTTACTTCTTTTGAAGAAGAAAGATGTATTTTTAAAAGCTTCATATACAACCCTGAAATTAAGGTTTCTAAACCAAACCTCACTTCAGCTGCAGGAGTGGACGAAGACAAGGAGCAGATGAGAGTCAGGCTCTAACTGTGCTCTGCCCTGAGCATTAAAACCTTCCTCTGCTAATCCTTGGAAAGACAAAAACAAAGAACACCCACAGCAAACTCAAGGCCAGTTCTTGTCACGTGCCAATCCAGCAGCAGAATGGGCTGGACAGGTGATGGGAGAGCATGGCCCACCCTCACCTGGGGATGAGCAATTCCCAAGGCAGCCCTGCAGCTCCCAGCTGGCCTCAGTGGGCACCCAGGGGCTCAGGAGAGCTGCAAGCAGGGCGGGCAGTGCCTCTGGGGGCTCACAGAGCTTTTCTCACCCGTCAGTGACAGGACGGGAGAAGGTGCAGAAACACCTTCTGCTCATCAGAAAAACACGTCATTGAAGAGGATGTGGAGGGTGGGCACCCACCCTGAAGCACAGCAGAGCACTGATGTCTGGCAAAACTTGAGGGCGCTGATAGAAAGACAGAGTTCTGCTGGGAGCAGCAGAGCCAAGGAAGGGCCCTGGGCAGAGCTGTGACACCGCCAGAGCAGCAATCCCGGCTGAGCGGATCTGGAGCAGAGCCAGAGGAGCAGGCAGGGCTGGGAGCAGGGGCTGGGCTCCAGGGCACAGCCCTGACACAAACCAGAGCAGGATGCTGTGTCACAGCCGGAGCCACCTTCCCACAGAGCCTGTGGGTGTTCTGAGAGCAGAAACACAACAGGAACACTGCATTAGGCACCCTTTGGTACAAAACTCCTACCTCTGCTTTAGGAGAACATCTCCTCTCCCCACCTCCTGTGCCAATCACCTGGCAGCCTCCATTTGTCCCTGCATCTAAGTGTACAGGAATTTTCTGCCACAGTCCTTGATCCTTTTGTTATCTGTAGAAACACAGCTGTTAACCACACACTGTAACCAAAGCATCAGATCACACATTTTCCACATAGATTTGGATCTTCTTTTGTGGCTTGGAAGCACACCCACTTTTTGGGAGCAAGATTACTCCAGAAAAAATTCACTACCAGCTTAATTCTGAAATGTGACTCCCACTATAAAGATGTTAAATCTTGTACCTTAAGTTCAGTTGGTTTTACAGAAGGCCCAACATAATAAATTTTCTAATCCCAGTTTTGGTCTCCTGTTTCTTCTGTCAGTCTTCTCTCCTGCTACTGACTGCTCATCCAGGATTTTCCAAACAATACAGTTGATCATCTGATCGTCCTTCTCTCAAGCCTGGGCTCTGGAGAGCCCGGATTCCTGCATGGACCCTGCAGGACACACCGTGCACTAGGTCCCTCCTTGAGACAGCCTGAACTGCCTTAGGGTGCTGGAGCTGCCCCTGATCTCCTCTGAGATGGGTACAAAGCTCATCATTCCCTCTTTTAAGTCAGCCAACTGGTGCAAAGAGAAGGATTGGTCCAGCCCCCATCGCTGCTGCTTCACCCCATGCCCAGCTTCACTCCTGCTCTTCAGGCAGCGCAGATGAGGTTAAGGACTGGCTGTTCCCTGGCTCCTGCCTCTCTGATGTTCACAACTCCCTCACATTCAAGGGTATAAACTTCCATTTAATGCTACTTTGGAACAATTCCTTTTCCAGAAATGCTCCTGCTACCCCAGAAGCACCAACCTCCCACGGGCAAGGAGCAGCCAGCACACCTCATGGATACAGATATTTATACAATTGCTTCAGAAAACAAGTAGGAAAAATTGAACACTTTGGGCTTTCAGCCTTGGGTACAAGTCAGAATTAACTTCAATTTTCCTGAAGAGCCTATTGCAGGTCAGGCTGCCACGAGGGCCATAAAATGGTTTGGGTTAGGAGGGACCTCAAAGCCCATCCTGTTCCATCCCCTGCCATGGCAGGGACACCTTCCACTGTCCCAGGGTGCTCCAAGCCCCATCCAACCTGGCCTGGGATGCTCCCAGGGATGGAGAGTCCATGAACTCTTCTGAGCCCAAAGGGAGAGCAGCTGTGTGAGGGAACACTGGATTGTCCCAAGGCCCACGCCAAGGAGGGGCAGGTGTCACCTGGGAGCCAAGCCGTGCCCAGCCCTGGCTCAGCACAAAGCACCTCTCGCTATAGGTGTCGCTGTGGACCCATCCAGCACCTGGAACACATCCCAGCGCGAGGGGAGAAGAATGAATACTCGAAAATTAATGATGTCAGCCTGTCTTCATATATCAAGCTAATTTGAAAGGGCTTTAATTTTCTTAAAGGATAAAAAAAGGTTTCTTTGCTAGATTAAACTTGCAATTGTCATTCATATATTGTTTATAAGGTACTCATCTCCTCACTCGCTATTTTTTTGTTTTTGATTTTGTATACTAGTTAGCAGTGAAGACTTGTCTGCGTGTATCAGAAGGAATAAAGAGAAAAATGTCCTTAACTGTCAGTTTTAATAAGAGGAGTCAACATGCCTCTATTCAGGTTAAATATTGCCCTGTCACATTTCAATAGAGTCAACAGATTTTTTAAAGAAAAGTCAAAAGCACTGTGTTTGCAAAAAATAATAATAAAAAACCCTACCCCCCACCTCCTTGTCATAGAGTGTCAAAGCCCTTCTTTATTTGGGGGGGCGTGGAGGCAGGACAGAAAATTCTTTTGTAAAATGTGAAAAATTACTACTCATAATTGGCACTGACATGAAAAAGGTTGGGGTTTTTTTGTTCAAAAAACAAAGAAAATCTCTAATTTAATAATCACCTGCAAAGTGTTATTGTGATGGGAACAAAAAACACACAATCAAAGTCATCTCTTTTAAGTAACTATAGTGTTTTTAAGCAATCACTGTGCTTTACTGCAGCTCACACACATAAACCGATGATGTGCAAAGTATAACACGACACTCCAAATTCCTCAAGTAAAGTTTCTCAAATAACAAGTGACAACCTACACAGAGGAAGAGCAAGAAAGGATCTGTCAGGTAAAAGGCAATCACCAAAAGGATGGAAAAGGAGGAGATTCCACAGCGATTGATTCCATAAGAAAATGTGCAAGAGTTGAGTCAAGCCCCTGGGCAGAGCCTGCAGCCTGGGCAGGAGGGTCCTGGTGACCTTCAGAGGCAAACTCCCGTGGGCTGGTCCTGCCCAGCCAAGGCTGCTCTAACTCTGTGCGGGAAGATCAGACACAAGGCAGATGTCTTGTAGAATAAAATGCAATTTCAGAGCTCCTCATTTACCTTAGAGTGACAGTGTTTGAAGCCCAAGATCATTATTTGGAGTTGCTTGTGCTTTACTTCCTTTGTTGATGAGAAACATTGTTTTGGAGGCAGTTCTTGGTCTATGCTGCCTCGATTGCTCATAATCACTACCTAAAGATATTCAATAAATCATCAAAGCACATAGACCTAGGAACTCACAAGGCCCCAGAACTACACCAGCAGGGGATGAGCACAGAACCACTTCCCAGGAGAGGAGTGTGAAGTAATTCCTAATTCAACACCTGTCCTTGTGGGCACCCAGGCCCAGGGGCTGTGCAGGGATGGAGGGCTGATCCCTGCTCCCCTCCCATCGGACCCCCATGGTCCCAAGCAGGGCAGCTCCTCACATGAGCTATGAGAGCCCCATAAATCCTCAAGCTGCATCTGAGGCTTCTTTTTCACGGAGCAATCACCAGGGTGACACCACGGCCTGCATTTGAGGAACACACGGTTTCCACAGCAATCCCAACATCTGTAAAACTGGTTTCATGTGAAGTTTCCAAAGCAAAGCTCACACAGGTCAGCGACACCAGAAAACCTCCTCTCAGTTCAGGTAACCCACACCCCTAAAATCCAGGTGGTTCCCGAGATTTTGTTTTACAAGCCATCTGCCAGGTGCTTACATTTCATTTTGCAGACTGTCTGATTTTCCTGAAATGGCCCTAAGATTTATTCAGCGAAACCGAATCCTGCTGAGTGGAAAAGCAGAGCTGGGCTGCTCCGTGTGCCCCTGCACAGGCACACGGACCTGCTCGAGATGGCTCCTCCATGCTGCCTTTGCTGCCTGCTCCCATGTTCACAAACACAGTGAGCAGACATTCCCCTCTGACTCTGCCAAGAGAAACCCTGCAGGGACCCGACTGCCTCCTGCAGCTGGGACTGGGACAAAAGGCTCATCCCAAACCATCCCACCCCTCCTGCTGCACACACCAGCCTCACACAGCTCTGGCAACACTGGGACAATGGTCCCGCATCACGCTGTGCCCCAGGGGCACAGGGCACTTGGAAATACCCATCCCAGCTGCCAAGAGCCAAACTGGGACAAACAGGAGTTACAAGAAAACCCCAAATAACGGTCAAAAGAAGTGTTTCATTAAAATGAAATAAACCAAAATAATGAGTGGAAATTGATCCATCAATGTCACACATAGATCATCAATGAAAAGTCCTCCACCAGATTGTTTAACAATAGAAGTGTTTTCCCATTAAAATCACTTTTATTGAACAATCCCTAAACTTACAGAAACATGCACTAAAAAGCATTGGAATTTCCAGTGAAAACAGCTGTTTACCTGAAAACAGTGCCCAGTTCAAGTAAAGCCACCAGCAAGTCAACAGATGGATCTATCAACGCACAGACATCAGCTGAGGTCAGTGGTCCCAGTGTTCAAAGAGTTCCTCATCAGAATATTCACTGGAATTAGATTTTCTTGCTTTACAGCAACTTGGGGGGAAATAAAAACAACTCTGCTTATCATGGAATCATAAAACAGTTTGGGTTGGAAGGGACCTTAAAACTCACCCAGTTCCACCCCTTTCCATGCTGTCTTCCACTAGACCAGGTTGCTCCAAGCCCCACCCAAGCTGGCCTGGAACACTTCCAGGGATGGGGCAACCACAACTCTCAGTTTTTATTGTTCATTTACATATTCTACTTGCTGCCAAGCTTCTCCTATCCTCTCTTTTCAGCTTTCTATTTCCTGCAAATGAAGTCAATTTGGTGGAGCTGGCAAGGGTCTCATCCTCCTGCTCGTTATCTAACATCTCCCAGCAGCCAAGGATGTTCCACGTCGGAACATTTCCCATTCCTGCAGGATGCTCTGTCATTCCTGAAACCATGACCTGATGTCACAGGAAGTTAATTTTTCTTGGCGTTTCATGTTTAAATTCAGCCGTTCACACACACTGCACTGAAGCAGACAGTGCCAGTGTGACTTCATAGAAACAGACAACAAATATTTCATAAATTAATCTCTGCAAGACAGGGTTCATTAATCTGTAAAAGACTCTGGTTGTATGTGAACCCAAAGGGCATAACACTGGAATTCTGTGATGCCTTCTGACGTACAAAAGTAGTTCCAAATTTGCAGTCATTATCCAAATAAGCCTCTTGATAAGTCACAGAAATGAGATACTTGGTTTGGAAAAAACACAAAGGAATTCCATTACATCCTTATCTTCACAGGTAAAACACAGTTAATTGTACAGCCTCACAAAGTGGTGATTCATCAGTTTTGCTCAATGTACATGGGCATTCCAACATCTCTGGCAAAGCCCACAGTGACAACTGCAGGACTCAAAAGTATTGAGTACCTGGTTCAGAAACTCTTCCAGATCTACATCCTCAGCAATTCAAAGATGACACAAAGGATATCCGAGGCCTTCTGCCTGTTTGAGGGTTTTGCTGGATTTTTTAAAATTTGTTTGGCTTAGTTTGGTTTGATGTCTTGGTTCTGTTTTTTCCTTTTTGTTGGTTGCTTATTTCTAGAGTTTTTTGTTTGTTTTTTAACTTTGGCAATGTGTATCTTTACCTCCCAATACACACAAGGAACTTCCTAGAATTTGTGAAGAGAGAAGTTTTCAGGGCCTGGGGGTGCTTTTCTCAGAACTAAAATGAAAAACGGCAGAAAACAGCCCAGAATTTATCTGAACATCAATTAAATGCCTTACTTGCAGAGGTGCCCAGCTGCCTTGCCCATGGCCTGTGTTTGCCAGCCACATGTGGCAGTAGTTTCCTCTTTGGCTCACTGGTCACTGCCTGGGGATGCCAGCGAGCCCAAACGTTCTCTCTGTGAGTGCCCTTAGGAACTCCCATGAAAATCTGGACCTGTACATCTAAACCTGCCCTGTCTCACAAAGCCTGGAGCCTTTTCCTTCCCATGCCAGCACTCTTTCCTTGAATATCACCATGTTCCCCTTTTTTCTCCCTACATATATTGCATTTCTAACTTTGGAGCAGTACTTTTGACTTTTGCAGGAACCTAAAATGCTTCAGCAGGAACAAAACTCTCCGGTGATTACTGCCCACCCCGGATTAAATCCCACAATTAGGAACTCAATTTGCATTCTCAAAGTGAAATCCATTGTTATAACCACAGCCACAGTTGACACAGTAGAATAAGCCATTGTCGGAGTAATTCCTGCAAAAGGTCAGACACTTAAAGCCTTCAATTTTACTTGACAACCTCTCAGAAAAGAACAGCACAGCTGCTCTGGGTCCAAATAAGCCACACTGACCACCCTGTTTACTCGAGCTTGGACTGTTCTCACCCATCACAGACCTTCCAGGCTGTAAATTGGGACATTTGGGAGACCTCAGCATCCTCCACCCTGAGAATATTTCACTCTCGAGGAGCAGCACAGAGCAGCTGTGCCCTTGCAGTGCTGAGGGTGCAATGGAGAAGGGATGCAGTTCCCAGCTCTGTGCCACAGCATCACCGTGGTTGGACTCAGTGACCTGGAAGGCCCTTTCCAACCCAAATCATTCTTTGATCTGCTCAGTGGGACAAGAAAACGTTGTTTGTCCAAACCAGGATGTTGCCAGGCTGGTTAGCCATTGTAACCTGTATTTTTATTACGTAGGTTGTCTGCACCGGTTGCTCAGTGAAGCTGTGGCTTCACCACGGAGCCAGGAATCAGAAGGATTTATATCCACACTCAGATTTATACTCACAGTCACAGAAATCATCTCACACTCGTGTTCAAGGCAGAAACCAGAGAAAAGGCTCAGGAACAAACCACAGCCAAAGCTGACTGCAAGGAGCCAGTCTGTAACAGAGTTAAACCTGGGGATGGGGCAGTCACAGGAGACAAAACTCCCTAAAGACTCAAGGAAATTATAATCCAGCCAACTAATACAACTTCAATTATATCAATAAGCAGAGAGAGGACCAGACTAGGTTTTGGGATAGAATATAACACATGCATAATTTTTTGTGCTATTTCTATTCTGCTTTTAAAGAACATCCAGAAATGATCAGTGTGAGCAAATCCATGAGGTAAAATTTTAAAAATGTAGCAGCATCACAGAACATTTAATGTGTCTTTCCACAAAGAAGAACAGTGGCCAAGCATTGGGCATTTCTTCAAAACAATTTCCCAGTTGCAGAAAATTGCACCACTTGGATTTAACATATTTCTAGGTACAAACTTCCCAGAATGTTTGAATTCAATACTATAATATTGTATAAGTCTGAAGAAATCCACAAAAGGAATGCAATTGAAACACATATAATGTAACTAATAGGTCTGAGTTAGGTGTGTAATTACAAATAAATTCTAATTAATTTCCTACCACATCTTGGCTATTATCCCTGTTTCACATGAAGCCATTTATGTTCATTTGCAAATGAGGAAGGGGAAATCGCTGATGCTCTCTAAGGTGTGTTTGTTTTGTTGTCTCGTGGCTCTGCCTCCACACAGACACAGCTCCACCCTCCCTGGTGCCTCCCAGGGACCCTCAGGGAGTGCAGGCACCAATATTTGGTACCAAAATCTACATTCTCTGAATGAAAATAATAAACCAAGAAGAGAGCAGCCCAGCTCCCTCAGGCACAGACCCTCCCACGGGGTCTTGCTCTGAGTCTTCCTAGAATTCAACACAAACCCAGAGAAAGTGAGAGTAAGAGAGATGCTCCTCACATTCCTAAGGAAAATACAGACACAAACACTGGAGCAGCCACACTATGACTAGCCTATGGCCTCTGCAAGTTCTGGGAATTCTCTCACTTTTATTTATTACGCTGAAATCAGATTTTTTTTTTTAAAGCTTCGATGGATGAGCACACAGGATTTATTTTCATTTATCTTCTCAGGTGATCAAAAAGTAACAGATTATTCACTCGGTGCACATGGGGAATATATTTTCTAGTGGATTAAATGAAACCATGAAATTTATTAACCATTTCTTAGCTGCCACATGTCCCAGCCAGCAGAGGCAAAGGGCACAGGGCTGTGGGGGCACAGGAGGAGGGGAGAGGAGAACTCTGGGCTGAGCCTGCCCTGGGCTGTGACCCTGAGCTCCCTTCCCTCTGCTGGGGGAGCTCAGCACCCCCCAGAGCTCTCACTGGGAACAATCTCCCACCCTGCCTGGCTCTCCCTGACACACCTGGGACAGAAGCACACACCAGCACACCCAGATGGGACTAAGCTATTGACATTTTGATTGCAGTGGGATGGTTTGACTGAAAGCCATGACAGGTCCTTTTCTGACTCATTCCTTTGGGCTGAACGTAATTTCTGTGCCTGAAATACATATTTCTCATTTCTCTGAGTTCCTAAAGTTAGCTTCTGACCCATGGGCATTTCCTCCTTCTGATTTTGAGGCCAATCTCAATCAGCCCTATTTGATTTTCTTTTACAAGGATCATGGAACAGTTTGAGTTGGGAGGGACCTTAAAGCTCATCTGGTTCCACCCCCTGCACTTCCACTAGAGCAGGCTGCTGCAAGCCCTGTTGGGGTTACCAGCCTGAGAACTCCAAAGGCAGAGCATGAGCTTTCCTTTGGTGTTCCTTTATTTTTGTCATTCCCCATGGACTTTTACCATGGACCCAGCTACTGTGAGCTGCCAGACAAGCTGTGAACTCTTTGTTTTTCAACTCTGATAACTCAGAATATGAAAACAAAAATCAGGATGGAACAGTTTGTCTCTAATATTAACAACATGAAAGTTTATCAGCTATTTACATTTTAGCTCACTCCATTTCCATGCCACACCAGGAACTGCCAAACCCAGATGTTTCCCAACACTGCTGGGTCCTGCTGCACCTGCAGTATCTCCACTGCTGCTCCTGCTCTGTGGGAGCTGGGTGGATTTACCCCAGGATGTACAAACTGATCCCATTTCTCAGCTCTGGAGAATCAGATCCTCTGCTTCCAAACAAAATAAATAATTGCACTGTAAGCAGCACGAACATTCCTTTGCAACCAGGAGGTTTAAGATAAAAGCACTCAAAATAAAGAAAAAAAAAAAAAGGCAGTAAATAAAAAGGCATCATTCCCAAGGACACCTGAACTCAGCCCCACATCTTCGGGGGGAAAATAAAAATCTCTAAGTACAACTGAGGTTTCTTTATTGCTGTCAAGTGGCAGGAAGGAGGCTTTTTGGATTGGAATATCATCAAGATAAAGAGCAGCCTAGAAGAAAAGCTTTCTGCAGCAAAGGGCAGTGTTTACTCTCCTGTCTGAGCCAATCTCCCCTCGCACATTAACACTTCCCTGCACCCCACAAAGGTGTTTTTAAGGACACCGATGCCCAGCTGCCTTTCCCCCACACTGCTGGACCCTGGGGTTCCACTGGAGGGGCAGGATAAGGGTGGGATGCCTGGTGTCCGTCTGGCCCGTGTTCAGTCTGTCCTTTCCACCCAGATAAAAGAAGAAATGCTCCTCAGCACCCCCAGCTCAGGGGACAGCAGAGCCATTCCCCCCCGGGCTGGGACCCTGGGCAGGGATGTGCTGAGCTGGGCTCACCAGAGGTGCTGTGGCTGCCTTGGCTACCTGGGCTGGCTCTGCACTAAGGCCCCTTTGTGTTCAGGCAGCAGAGGAGAAAAATAGGGATATTAACCTCTAACACTGATGAAAATAATAGCCACAATAAAAGCGGATGAAAGGCACAGCAGCAGTAATTATTCTGCTCTCCTCCACCCAGGAGAAAGCAGAGCCTGCAGCGATCCCGGGTGCCCCTGGCCGTGCCCAGGGCACCGCAGGGCCGGGGGACCCTGCCCTGGCACCCACGGGCTCAGCACCTCTGCCAGGCAGAGCCACTGCAAACCTCCTGGGCTGCATGTGGGAAAAGCAACAGCAAGGGGCTGGGCACATTCAATCCTTGCTTTTGAGTCTGGCTCTTAAATTCCTACAGACCTGACTTAGCAGACAAGGGGGGCCATAAAAGCCAGCCCGTGAAACCAAAACAGATCTTTCAGGATTTCTCATGAGCACACGGCAGGGAAACAAAACTCCTTTGATTTGTTCCCATTTTTGTATTCCTTGGTGTTCTGGTGTATCCAGATCATGGATAACCAAACACCGAGGATGGTGTTGAACACAGGCTTTATGTGGGGACAGCAAAAAGCATTGCTATTTAAAAAGCAACTGTTTCTTCTTCCCCCCACACACACTTCTTTTTGAGATTCTCCATGTCTGTAATTAATTTTTGACATAAATAGCACAATTCCTTTCCATGAGTGATCTTAGTTATTCTCAGGTTTAAATGTCACTCTTCTTTGAAATCTTCTCATTCAATAATCAAGTTGGAGCGAATAAAAAATTCAAAGGTGCATCTAATAATAATGAAATAATAGCAGCAAAAACATATGCACCTGCGTTTATGCCAAAGAACAAGGGATAGAAGAGACAAAAATGTAGGGAAAAAAGAAATTAGGAGGGAAAATCGTGATATTGCTCAAGTGCTGCTCTCACACTAAGACCAGGGGGATTGGGATAAGGCTAAAGTTAATTGCATTTCCAGATGACAAACCTCTCACCTCTGAACTGAATGGCTCTTTATAAAAGCTATCAGTAATAAACTGTAAATCTCAGCTATGATTGCAAATAAAGGTCATCCCTTTCATGCTGCCACTTTCCTGGGCCTTATTATATTCCTGTCTGAACCTTTCTTACTTCTTAAGGTGTGCTAGCTGCCCATATAAGCAATCAGGGAGGCTTTTTGATTTTATTTTGAAAGACACAAGGCAATGGGATTTACATTCTGGCACCGCACTGATCCAAAATGGAAAATCACTGAATTCTGACAAGCAGACAGAATCCTGCTAGCAGAATTAATCTTCATCTTATATTAATGCAAAGAAAGGCAATCCCTTCCTCTCCTTGCCTCCACTCCTGAAATCTGTATTTCCTCCTTCACCAGTACGAACGGGTGTCTCCAATTTTCTTTTAGCCAAATGTGAAGATTATTGTGATAATTCTCAGGGGCTGAGGCGACCCTGCACCCCATCCCCAGCAGTTCCTGCTGTCACTCAGCCTAGGCAGGTGCTCCTGGAGTTGCTTCACCAGACTCTGCAGGGAACATGTGGGATGCTGGGCCCTGACTGTCTATTCAGAAAGAAAATTCTCTATTAGAGATAAAATTTACCTCAGCACAAATTCTCCTGAGTGATTTTTCTCTTCGGAATTCTCTATATTTGTGAACACTAAGATTTCTGATACAAAGAATTCAACCCTCAAACCTGATATTATGACAAAACAGCCTGTTCATTACAGAGGCTTCAATCCAAGTAAACAGATTATTAAATAAAGAGTGGGATGAATTTGGGGACATCCGTTTCCACCCTGTACCATCGGGTCACCACGACAGCTCCCTCCTCACAAGTCCTTTGGGATGGGTTGGTGCTGGCAAGTCCAAAGGCCAGGAATGTCAGGAAGGAGGGAGGGCAGCCCATGGGCCAGTGCAGACCTGGGTCTTGTTCCAGAGACATCAATCCAGGGTCAGAATGTTTCAGACCCACAGAGGCTGTGGGTTCAGACCCAGAGGTGCTGCAGACCCCAAAATACGTGGTGTTGGTGGGCCCTGGAGATGGGACAAAGCCAATGCCCTTGTCCTCCTGCCCATCCCACTGAGCTACAGCACAGCCAAACCAAGCAGCATCCTCCTGATTAGGGCTGACTGACATCCCCCCCAAACTGAGGGGACACTTCCACATGTGTCCAACAGGATGGGAGCCCAGAGACAGCCAGGGACCAGCACAGCAGGTAAGAACCAGCACATGGGGGTCCAGGCAAACTTAACTGCACCAAATGTTTATGTTTGCAGCATATGCAAATAGGGAATCCATTGGAACAGCAGCCTGGAGCCTCTATTGGACCCTTTAAATAAGGAGGAAAAAAAGGAGATACTGAAACTGCACAGGAACTGGTGTAAGGAACAAATAGATTTGTCTATGGGATGGGATAATTATCTTCCACATCTTCAGGCTCTTGGAAAATGTGACAATGGCATCTCTGAATGAAGCTTCTGACAAGTCCCAGATGCAGCCAGATTTCTTTTAGTTTAGCTTTTAATTTCAGCTGCTCATTTGAAAGTGATGCACTGATAGCTCCAGTCAGAGGCAAGAAGGACTCACTTTGGTACAGAGCCTCAGCAACATTCCTGCTCAGAAATTCCACTGGCCCCAAGGCACCATTCCTGCAGCCCTGCAGGATCCTGCCAAGGTAGCACACTCCTCGTCCTTTCCATTCCTGAACACCAGTCTTGGAAAGACAAAAGAGAGACCTGTGATCAAAGGGCTGCTGCAGAACACACCAATTTTCTACGTGCTTTGTTTCCTTGGCCATTTTTACATACACTCGAGTAATCTGTGCAGAGAGAGGCAGCTCCTGGTGAACACCTGGCCCCAGCTGTGGCCCAGGGTGGGCACAGCCCCCCCAAAGCAGGAGTAACTCCCGAGGCACGAGCTGGAGACAGCCATGGTGCTGCTGGGGGGCTCAGTGCTCTTTATTGTTTCCACTTTTTCTGTCATCTTTAAGACAAAGCCCTGGATTTTCCTAGCAGTAAGTGGGGAACCCTGAAGTGGCACTGTGTGGTACCAGCAGCCCCATGCAGCCAGAGGCAAATGCCTTCCCCCATCTCTGCAGATCCCAAGCATCTTCCTCCACATTTCACCTCCTGTGCCTTCTCACAACCAGGAACGTACATCTTGTTCCACACTTCTCACTCAACCTTCTGTTTAGACCCCAGAAAAATCAAGCAAACCTTGTGCAAATAATGCAAGGCATTAGCACTCTGTAGCACACGATCATTACCAGCCTTCCTCGTGTAGGAGCATCCCTGCTCTGGGTGTGCTCTGCAGCTGGGACCCTGAGGAAGGTCTGGGTTTTACGCAACACATTCATCAGCTGTTCTTTCAGCAACAGGGCTGTTTGCAGGAGATCTCGTTTAGCACTCCTGCAGGTGTTTACTCATCCCAGGAAAAACAAGAGGAACGTGGTTTGGGAATTCCCACATGACTAAGTATGTAGGATTAGAGTCACAGCACGTTTCCAAGGGGAGCTGGACTGTTAGAGGAGGATCTCCTCTCCACTCATCTCCTGGCACATCGTGCCCACGCCAAGTGAGCGTGCTGCAGATTGCTGCCGGGAGCATCCCTGGGCAGAGGGGCAGGCAGGCAGGCTGAGCTCAGGCCCAAGGGCTCAGCACGAGAGCCAGGGCTGATCCCTGCTCAGCACAGCCTTGCCTGAGGTTCTTCCACCGAGGACACGGGAACGAGCACCTGGGCAAACAGCCTTTGAAACCTGACTTGGCAATGAGATGTGACTGTCTCTGCTGTGTCTAAGGCCAAATGCTCTTGACATGGAGGAGAATTAATTTGAGGTTTTGCTGCAAGAGCCACTGCCTGAGAGGCTTCTCCTGGCAATCTCTGTCCTTCTGCACGTTTGCATGCCGAGGATTAGAGCAGCTCCCAGGTACCACATCAGCTGCAGGACCTCGGTGCTGAGCTGGGCTGGGTCATGATCACCACAACATGCACAGAGCCTGGCACAGCCTGCTTTAGCTGTGAGAGTCAAGTGTCACCCTGGACTGCACCAACAGCACCCAGGGCAAAGAAAAGCTCCTGCATATGACAAGATCAACTCTGACTCCAGCAAAAGCCTTGGAGAAGGCTCCTGCCTGCCAGGTGCACCTTCCTGCCTCTCCTTGGGGTGAGGGCCATAGGGGCAGGGAAGGCTCCAGGTCCCAGTGAGCTGTGACTGCTGGGGCTGCCCAAGCCCTGCTGGGAGGGGGCACTGGGCAGCCCCAGGACAGTCCCTGGGCAGGAGCTGGGAACAAACCTGTCACCTCTCGTCAGCCCCCAGGACCAAAGGGCACCTCTGCTTCGATGCTGGCTGGATACACCATCCACCACATGTGCAATTGGATTTACTGCTGTTATTAAAAATAACTACAGCACACAGCAACCATGTAAAACTGAACTAATTGCTTGAAAGAGAATTAAAATTCTATTGCATGTATAACGCACACACCTTATCGAACCTTCTGAATTCATGGGATCCCAAAGAATTATTTTTAAATTGCTGGTACAATAAGTATATATCAAGGCAGAAGTATCCAACTCAAATGCTGAAACATAATCAGTCTGCAGAATTTTTTTTTAACCTTAAAAATACTCTCTTTCTTGAAAATGGACACTGAACCCCTAGGCAATGTAACCACCAAGGTTTTACTATAAAATACATTTCAAAAGAATGGCTGAAAGACTTAGGAGCACGGGAGATGAAAAAGAAGTAAACAAGCCTTATTCCACCATTAAATGATAAATTAAAAGCAGTATTTTGCTGTTCTGCCTCATTTTTTAATCACAGTGCTCTGGCTATGGTGGTGTGGGCTTTCCCACCAAAAAGCACCTTTTACTAAAGGTTTACAATTTGACACGGCCATCATCTGTCTCAGACAAAACACAGCCAGGTAAAAACCTCATTCTGAATCCAAATTTTCATTAAATTTGCAGAAAAAGCTCTTCAGGCTTGACATTACAGGCAGAGCCACAAATGCCCCTCACACATGCCCTTTAAAAATTTGAGTAATTTCAGAATGCAGGCTTTTGGAATTTTAAGAATAATAGAGGAGATACTGGATGTGCTGTTCTTGCTATCAGATAAAAAGCTAAATCTTAATCCTCCCTGCTATCTTGCCTCGGTGCAGATTACCCCGCAGCCTATCTCTGTAAAATGCTGGAACAAATACCAGCCAGATACTTGCCTGGGAAAATGGAGATTTACAGAGTGACAGGGAAATGGGGCTGCATTTATAGCCTCTTGCTCATTAATTTTTTTACTAATTAATACACAATTTAGCTTTGTTCCTACTGTAAATCTGTAACACAGAAGTATCAATGAAAACATCTGGAGCTGTAAATCCATTCCCAAATTTTTGTAGACAGACATAATGTGGGTGACAGCCAAAGGCATTTCCAGCCCCCAGCAGCTGAGAGGAGCTGAGTTTTCTGCCCAGCCCAGCCCAGCCCGCTGCGTGGCTCCCAGAGAAATGGGCTCTCCATGGCTCATCCTGCTTCCTTCCAGGAACAGCCACCCCTCCAGGCAGCTCTGGGAGCTCTGCTGGGATTGCCAAGGTTACAGTGGGATTCAATTAGAGCCAACACCCTTGCCCATGGCAAAGTGCTGGAACTGGATAACCTTTAAGGACCTTTCCAAACCAATCCACCATTCTGTAACATTTTGTTCACAAAATGTTGCCCTTACTTCCCCCAAAAGAAATCATGGAAACATAGACTGGGTTGGAAGGGACCTCAAAGCCCATCCAGTGCCACCTCTGCCATGGCAGGGACACCTTCCACCATCCCAGGGTGCTCCAAGCCCTGTCCAGCCTGGCCTGGGACATTTCAGTGATGGGGCAGCCACAGCTGCTCTGGGCAAATCAGCAACACTAAATCAACAAAACAATGAGAGGTGAAAAAGAAAAAGACAACTGGGGACAAAATAAAAAGTAAAGTTCTATTAATGTTAAACACACTTTCCCTTTTGGGTTTACACTCCTGCTCCTGTAACTGTTTCCAGATGGTTCGGCAGCTGTCTGAGCAGTGAGCAGCCTGCATCTCCTCAGCACCAAGGGGCAGAATCCTGGGCAGAAACATCATTTATGGCTTTGATAAACTCAAAACAAAGGTAAAGACACATTGAGGAGAGCAGGAAGCAAAATTTAACGTGCATTCACAAAATAAGTCCCTGGCAGCTGAAGAGTTAAGCACAACCTTCTCCCTCCTAACACAGCCTTCTGTAGTAGCTAATGAAGGTAATGAAATATGACATGTAGTTTGGCCCCTGACCACAGCGAGCACCTCCCTCCCCTCTGCCGCCGAACAAAGCCAAAGCAGATGGGGCCGGCACGGCCGGGCTGGGGCGGGGGCTGTGCCAGGGAGCCGGGCAGCGGGCACGGCAGGGCACGGCAGAGCAGGGCATAGACACGGCAGGGCATGGCAGGGCACAGACACGGCAGGGCACGGCACGGCAGGGCATAGACACGGCAGGGCATGGCAGGGCATAGACACGGCAGGGCATGGCAGGGCACAGGCACGGCCGGGCTGGGGCGGGGGCTGTGCCACGGAGCCGGGCAGCGGGCACGGCAGGGCACGGCAGGGCACGGCAGGGCAGGGCATAGACGGCAGGGCACAGGCAGCACCAACAGCCCGGCCCCACAGCAGTGCCAGCCACACCTGCTCTGCCTGCCAGCCTGCTGCACACCTGATTCCATCCACCCCATTCCTTCCTGTAAGTAAACATGGACTTCTAGTGGAACGTGTCCCTGCCCTGGCTGGGGGTGGAACGAGAAGAGCTTTAAGGTCCCCTCCAACCCAAATCAGTCTGTGATTCCATGAATATGGGTTTTATGTGCCCAGCTAGTTCATCTACTGCTGGTCTAAGTATAATTTAACCAAAAAGCACTACCAGTAAAAAGGAAAAGACAGGGTATTGCTTGGGCAGGGACAGACTTCACCTACCAAATTATCATCCTCTTACCTTAGGGAAGTCACCCACCACAAACGTGGCATTCAGCGTATCATTAGCACAGAGCCAGGGATAGAAAAGGCATTCTTAAACACTTTCTTTAAAGAAAAAGTTTCAAATTCACAAAAGACTACAGAAGTTATTAACGTTTGTGAGTTCTTTCCAGAGGTCCTCACTCACGCTTTATATCAGGCACCAGAGCTGACCTTGCCACACTTTGAGCAGGTACCAGGTAAAAATGTGTGCCAAGAGGTACCACACAGACACCTCATCATCTAAACTCTGGGAAGCTCCATCACAGCTGCTGGTTAATACCAAATATGTGGATACTGATCCCTGCTGGACCAGTGACATCAGCTCCATCCCTCCCTTGGCTAAGCAACAGCTGCAGCAGGGATGTGTCGTTCCTCAGGGCTGAGGTCACCCATTCACATCCCCGAGCACCCAGCAGGGTTTGGGGGCACAGAGGGGTGCAGGCAGGGTGGGCTGCTGTCCCCACTGAGACACCCAGCTCCTCAGGAAGTCTGATCTCAGCAGCCCCTGCTCCCTGCAGGTCACAGGACCGGACAATGTGGCACAGGGTGGCCGAGGCCATGGACAAACGGCTCCCCAGGGAGGGACAGGCAGTGCCCTGACCCATCTCAGCTGCTCCCTGAGAGGGCTCCTCTGTCCCCACACTGAGCCCTGAGCTGCTCAAACAGCTGCACCCATCTCTACCAGGTGACATCTGTGTGCTGCCAGTGCTCCCCCACAGGAAGGACAGACACCCCAATAACTCAAACTGCCAAAGACCTGAGACAGCACGACTCTTACAGCAGAGTAAGCCTAGAGAACAAAGCTGGCTGGAGATCCTTCAACCTACAGGTGCAGCAGGTGAGCGCAAAGTGTCCTCCAGCCTCACAGCTGATGGGAGCCCCTAGGCCAAGCCAGTTGAGTCAACCACCTGCCCAGTGTCCACACATTCTCCATGGAAACCCCTGCCTTTTGTGGCTGTCTCCTCCAAGAACCATGCATAGCGTTTATTAAAAAAACCCCAAACTATGCATAAAATGCTTAAGTTGCAACAAACTAGACAATACTATCATTAAATTTATCTATTCACCCTTAAGTTGTCTCTCTATTGCATATGCATTATGACATGTGCCTGAATTCTATGCTAATTTGCTATCACTGGCCAGGAGCCTGACTCCGTTCAGTGACACAGCAGGGCATGTTGTGGGGTGCTGCCCAATCACCACCAAGCTCTCTCTTGGCTGTAGACACACAGCCTCCTTTCAACCAAATTCAGGTACAGAACTCCAGCACAAGACCTTAACCATGGCAACTCTGCTGCCTGTGTGCAAAAAGGGCTTGAAAACAATTTATTTTGGCTTTATACCATATAACACAGTATTTCACAAGGAAGTGTTGAGGGTATTTTCCCAACTAAGTCCCAATGCCACTCAACAGGTGATGAATTGAGAAGGAAAGGATCAATTTTGGAGCCCGTGTGTTGTTCAGCCTGTCTACAGTGAAGAACACAGAGGCAGGAGCAGCGGAGGAAGGAGAAGGGATGTTCCGACCTTCAGTACCTCTGCTCCCTGTGCCCACATCAGCCAAGGCATTCCCAGGAGCAGCCCCATGAGCTGATGGCATTTCAGGCTGGGTCAGACACATCCACTCAGGGAGGGAGAGTCAAGGGTTATGTGCAAACTTCGGCACTCCCAAAATTTTTCAGTTCATTGCTCGATTTTGCAACCTTAATGACTTATGGGCACATAAAGCTTTGAACACTAAAATGTGTGAAATCAGCTCTCCAAACAACTTTTCTGGGCCAAGGGCAGTGACATTGACAGGCTCTGCTCACCCAGAGACCAGGCAGCTGCTGGGACAGAGCCCCCGGATCCAAGGGGCAGCCAGGGAGGAACCACGGCCGGAACCCACAGCCAGAACCAGGACAGAACCCACGGACAGAGCCCCTGGATCCGAGGGGTGGCCAGGGTGGAATCATGGCCAGAACCCACAGCCAGAACCCACGGCCAGAACCCACAGCCAGAACCCATGGCCAGAACCCATGGCCAGAACCCACGGCCAGAACCCACGGCCAGAACCCACGGCCCAGCTCGGAGAGCTCAGATCCGCTCCCTCCCCAGGGCTCGGTGAAGTTGGGCACAGCAGCAAGGGAGGCAGGGCCCTGGGAAATTGATAGCCTGTTCCAGGCCTTATTTATCATTCCCAGCACAGACACTGACATGTGCCTTTTGAAAGGGGATACTGTACCTTTAACCTTGACTCTGAGCGCCTTGGTAATTTGGGATGCGAGCCGGGGTTCAAGCGGGGTGACCTTTTGGGGGGAGGGGAGGGACTGCATTTATTTATGAGGCAGTTGGAAATTTTTGACATCACATGCTAGTCCCATTATTCACATGTTACATGACACAAGATTGGCCCTCTTAATGCAACAACATCACATCAAAAAATTTGATTTTCTGCTCTGACAGCAGGCTTGTCCTCTGCAGCTCCCCAAAATATAATCTGTGGGGGTTAAAGGCCACAGAAAAGTGATTTAAAAATCGCACAGAACACGAAGAACAGGTCCTAGACCCTGAGCAAGAGCAGGGATGCTGAGGGGCTGGAAAGAAAGAGTCTGGTAAGTGCAGAAGCCCAGCTGTATCCCAGTGAGGGGAATCCCTGTGTGTGACCCTGGGATGTGGTGCCTGGGGGTCCCCAGCACCCCTGCCCAGCCTGGGGGTCCAGCATCACTCAGGGGTGCCCGAGGCTGCGCTGTGGGGTGGATCCCTCCTCCCCTCACTCCATCTCCCCATTGCAGAAATATTCTGGATACACACACGTAACACACCCACCCCTCTGAACAGCAACAAAAGCCTTTGCCAGCCTTTGCAACACAGAACACCATGAACACATTTAGCAGGAAAAAATGGGGGGTCCCTACATTAAAAAAAAAAACCACACCACAAAAAAAAATCTAATAGGTTTACCCTGATAATTTAATCTGGCAATAATTGTGTTTTCTATGCACAAACTTCAAAACTTCCCTTCCAGGGCTGTGCTATATATACACTGAAGTGAAATGTTTGCTACTCCAGCTGGGGAAGAACGTGCACACATTGTACAAAAAGCTCAAGCTGGAAACTACACTCCCATTTTCATAGAATTTAAAGTATCAGCTAATGCACTTAAAGCTAATGAAATATATTTCACAATAATGCACCACAAAACACATATATTAAATTACTCATCAGCTAATTCCACAGAGAGAAGAAAAGAGTTTATATGTTTAATTTTTCTAAATATCCTTGGTTGAGGGCAGGAAAAGCAGGAATTTTGATTTATATCTGGAAAAGCGTTTCTAAGATTGCTGTAATTTCTTTTCAGAAATATCACATGATGGTGATGATGAGGCTGATACTAAAATAACAAGTAAATAAAACAGGCTAATTTAACCACTATTTTTATCAATTTAAACACAGTGTTTTCTACTGTGTACATGCAATGAGAAAAACAAAACCCAAAAAACAACCAGGTTGGATGGAGCTTGGAGCACCCTGGGATAGTGGAAGGTGTCCCCACCCATGGCAGGGGGTGGGACAGGATGAGCTGTAAGGTCCCTTCCAAACCCATTCCATGACTCTGTGATATTAAGAATGAATAACTGTCTCTTACAGACCCAAAGGATGTTTGTTCTACTCTTGCAGCAGAATTTTGGGTGCTTTATTCATTGCAAGGAATCAAATCAAGGGCAGGACAGGCCATCCCCAGGTGAGCCAACAGGAGGGGAAGGTGAAGGTGGGCCAGAGCAGCCAGGCTCATGAGCCAAAGCTCAAACACCTCCAGGAAAACCCTCCTCCAGGAGCGGCAGGAAGAGCCTCTTCAGGCAGAATTACATTTTTACAGATTTATATGGGTTTTGAAGCCAAGTCCCAAGACTGGAAGAACACAGAGGGGGAATTATTTTCCTCTTATTAGAAGAATGAAAAGACCCACCATTGATTTTGTCCTTCATCAGCACACAAAAACCCTCCCAACCACAGCGAGGATGACGGTCTGGATTATCACAACACTGTAAATCAAAGTGAATGTATTTATTAGGTCGTCTCTCTTTGTTGCACGTGTGTGCTGTTTGTTGGCCCATACTGTTATTATTTTAATTTATGGTTTGCTTTTTCCACTCTTTCCTCTCCCTCTCAAGACTGGAGCCTGTCCACAAGTTCTCCTCATGCCAGTTAAAATCAGCATAATGAAATGTCAGGGCCAGCTCCCATCAGTTGCAAGGCCAGCCCAGGGACACGGCCCTGAGCCCCGTGAACCTCGCCGTGCTGGGGCCGGGCAGGGCCGCCTGACAAAGCCCCAGCCCCTCTCAGCTGCTTGGCAGGTCTGTCTGTCATTAAGTGCAGTAAGCTGAAGCAATTTGCAAACCCCACTTCATGTCCCATGACAAGGCCGATGTGGTTACCAGTGAGCCGTGCTCCCCGAGCTGGGCTCACCCCTCAGCCAAGGACAGCACCAGTGCTGCCATTCACCTGGCACACAGACATTTCCAGGCGTGCCACTTCACACTTGGGTGCTTGCAAAGCAGAGAATTTCCCCCAAAAACACCCACTACAGGAGTCTTTATCTAAGCTTTTGGAGTGATTTGGTTTATTCCTTTCTTGGAAACCATGAAATTTTAGGCTATTTTCCAAGAGTCTGGAGAATTGCATGAGTGGACAGAGGAGAGACTAAGTCACCTTCCAGCTGTTGAAGCTGTGACAACATAGCTGAAGGGCTGGATGGGAAGACCCTGTTCCTTCCCACTTAAGAGACCTAAAGACTCTGAAACCATAATATTCAGACAAGCCAGAGAATCATAAAATCATTAAGGTTAGAAAATACCTCTGAGATAATCAAGTTCAACCCTCAGGCCAGCACCACCACCATGTTTAGCACTAACCCATATCTCCAAGTGCCACATCCACACAGTTTTGGAACACTTGCAGGGATGGGGTGTGCCCTAGGCAGTCTCTGCCAGGGTTGACAGCCCTTTCCATGAAGAAACTTGCCCCAGTACCAAATCTAAACCTCCCCTAGTGTAACTTGAGGCTGTTTCCTCTTGCCCTGTCACTTGTTACCTGGGCAACACACAAGAGATCCTGTCTGCCAAGGCTCCACTCAAACTTTTCTGATTTAGAAGCTGGAGATTGTGCCAATGTGACCTTAGGGTGTCAGTCCATGTGAGCTGAAGGATCTGGCTCATCCCTGCCCTCCACCCACACTGAGGACAAACTGAGTAAGAAGGGACCTGGGCGTGAATAAAAGCCATCATCTTTGAGGCGAGGAGAATTCCATCGAAACATCCAACTGAACACCAAAATGAAAGAACAGCCCAGAGCACCAGAGGCAGCTCCATTCCCAGTGTTACTGAGGTTACCTCGTAGCTGTTGTGCCTTTGGTGTTTTGTTGGCTTTGTCTCAGGGCAGAGCAGAGATGCCAGGCTGGAGCTGGTGAGGCTCCACCTGCCCCTCCTGCAGCAGGCTCGCTCCCAGAGCCTCTAATCCACTCGGATTCTCCAGTGCAGAGCCTCGAGTTTTCACGGATTTATGCCCTGCACTGCTCCCAGCTCCATCTGGTTCACGGTTATTGTTCTCACCAACTCTACTTCATCATTTAAATTATTAACAGCAGAATTACACCAACTGAGAGCTGCAATGGGCAGCTTTAACATACAAAGGCTTGTATGTAACGTGTCAGTACACATCGAGTGGAACAGAGAAACTGGGGGAAATTCAGATACAGGGGTCATTGCTTCATTTCAGGGCTGATCCAGGATGAGAATAGCAGAGAAAAAAGCTGGAAAAGCTCCTTTAAGTGGTCAGCACAGATTGACACTCATGTCCCTTCACTCAGTGAGTGGCATGGAGCTGCCCCATGGTGCCACACGTCACCTTCATCGCTGCCTGGAGCCTCCAGGGCTGGGCAGGTGCCCCTGAGATCGGCACAAACCTCCCAGGAGCCTCCAGCTCGGGAGGAGCACACCTTCCTCCACCTACTGTGACAAGGCTTGCAAAGCACACACCTGCTACAACCACAAGCAGCAAAGATGTAAATTACACACTGGTGTAAAACAAGCCCCCAGGGAGAAAAACACAGTGACTCCAGAGAGTGGGAGAAGAGAAGCAGGACAGGAACATCAAGAACCTTGTGGGTTCCAGCTCACTGAGGTCTTCTCCATCATCTCCTCCTTAGGAAGATGAAATCATTTCCTACCTGTTATACCCCTGCTGCTGTCATTAACTATGCAAAAATGAAAAATCAAGTGTCATAACTGTATGAAGTGTCAGTAAAGCACAAAATCCCAAGCAAATTCACTTCTCTCCTTTAACTACATTTTTCCAAATGCAGCACACAGGAAAGGGTGATGGTGAAAAGTCACTTCTGTTCCAAAGCCCCCAAGGCCCACCTGCTGCCCCTCAGCCACCTCAAGCAGTTCCTCCTGGCCACCAGACACTGCATTCAGGGGCGACTCCACAGTGATCCCAGACTTAACAATATCCATTAGTAACAGACCAGACAGTGCCCACGTTCAGCCCAGCCATATGGTTTGAATCCAGGGAATTTGCTTTTCCCATGCACTGCATTACATATTTATACCAAAATAAGAGCTTTTTTTACCCCCCCTCCCCACTTCTGGGGTAATTGGCAGATGGATCCGATTCCAAAAAGGGTAATCAATGCACTCAAAGAGCCTCAACCCATGCTGCTCTACCCCAGCTTCAAATGCTTTATTACACAAGGGCCTGTGGACATTTTTTTGAAATTAAAGTTCCTGCAGCTTTTCAAGGGAGATTTTCTTTTTAAAAACTCCAGCCTGCTGCAGCAAGTTTCCCTGCAATCAAGTCAAAAACCCAACACAGCTTTCACCTTACTAAGAATGAAAGTCTTATGTGCACAAATAAGTTCTTTTCAAGTAAAAATCACGTGTATTTTTGTTACATCATATACCCAAACCCACAATATTCCACTGGACACCTCAGCAGGAGCTGCCTGATGTAGACAGTTCAAGGTGGTTTCTCAGCCACCAGATGCAAGTGACACCTGAGCACACTGACTACATTTCAGACAGTAACAGTGAAAACAAAACCAGGAAAAAATCCTACTTGCATGGGGAAGGAGACAAAGCAGGAGTCTGAGGGGAACTTAGCATCGAGATCTGCCAGGATATGCTCTTTCATTAGAACAAGACTTAAGTCTCAGCTGCCCTCAGCCCCACCACACAGATCTCCCCAAGCCTCCTCAAGACAGGAAGCACAAAGCACCACTTCAGCACTCCAAACACAATGGACAGGCTGGTTGAGAACAGCAAACTCCAGCAGAAGCTTCCCTGCTCAGGTTACTTACATTGCACAAGGGCATTTCATCAGAGACACTTGGAATTAAAGTCATCCTTTGATTCCTACAACTGCAGAGAAGCTCAACCAGCAAACCAGAGCAGGAAAACTCACTGCACCTTAACTCCTCTCAGAGCAGCTCTTTCTCTCCATTTTCCAGGACTCCTCAGAGCTCTCACCTGCTCTCCCCTTACACATATATCCTCACCTCCTAAGAGGAATCCTCACAGCTCCAAGTGCAAAACAAGCTCCTTTATCAATAGCACAGCAGAAGTGCACCAGAGAGGCCTAAAGCATGATTCTTCCAGAAAAGAAGAATTCCGTGTTTACCACACTTCCCTTCCCTCATTATTCATAATCAGACACCTGACCCCAGTGACCCCCTCTCCACTCAGATCTAGCAGAGGTGGGCTCTGGCTGCCTCACAGAGCTGCAGCTGGACACAGCATTCCTCCTCCTAAGGCAGAACAGGTCCTGATGACCCTTCCCCTTGGGAAGAGCTGGCTCTGCTTCTCGGAATAAATCAACGCCCAGACATGATGCTGCTAAAGGGGACTACAGGGGTCACAGAGCCAAGGTTAGAGGTCATGTCTGCAGATCATACAGTTCAACCCACCTGCTCCAGCAAGGTCATGCAGAGAGGGAGTCCAGGACTGTGTCCAGATGAAAATCCCAAGGATGGAGACTACACGGTCACCGTGGGCAGCCTGTGTCAGAGTCTGACTGCCCTCACAGTGAAAAAGGCATTTCTGGTGTTGAAATGGGGTTTCCTGGGTTTCAGGTTGTGCCCCTGCTTCCCACTGGAGGTCTCACCAAGGCAGGACAGATGTGCCAGCAGATCTCCCCTCATGGGCTGAGCTCTCCCTCAGCAGCAGCTCCCAGGCTGGGTTCCATTTAGTGGGGAGAGCTGAAGTGCAACAATGCATTTGTGTCAACTGTACCTGCTAGGGGCTGCAGAGGTGTTTGGTACAGGCATGGTTTTACTCCAACAAGCATCACCACAAAACCCTTCCCCAGGCAGGTGGTTCTTGTATGAAAAAGGTTCTGGATATGTTGGTGGGCAGCCACCCAAGCACTGGCTGGGTGTCCCAGCAGGGTCGTTGTGAGGGCTACAGGCACGCCAAGAATTCACCATGGGAAGCACCTTGAAGTTTATCTATGTATTGTTCTCTTTTAGATCAATTTTTCCCAACACCACCTATAATCAGAGGGGTGATAAACAGTCAATACACAGGAATCCAGTTAATGTTCCCTATACTACTCATGGCTGTGAGTTCACAACAAAATCCATGCCTGAGCTGCAGAGGGGAGGTGACCTCATCCATGCCCCTCCTGCCATGGCCATGTCACCCAGCCATGTCCCCCTGCCACATCTCCCAGCCACATCACCACGCTGCCATGGGGGGGGTCCTGCTGTCATGGGGGCCCTGCTGCCATGGGGGTCCTGCTGCCATGGGGGTCCTGCTGCCATGGGGGCCCTGGTGCCACAGCCACCTCCCTCCTGCCCCCCGGGCTCTCCCAGCCCAGGATCAGCACAGAAAGCATTAGACATGCTCTGGAAAGCCTTTGCCCAGCTGCTCATTAGGACTGCATTAGTCTGTAAACTCGAGCGCAGAACGCCTAGTTCAAGTTGCTCTTTCTTGATGTACTTGAAAGGTCCTGGGAATTTATGGCAGGATAATGCGGAGCATAGCACCTATTTATGAGTTGATCATTTGTACAAAACCCCTCTCAAAGCACCGAAGGTTACCATTCGACCAAGAGCTGCACTTAGCTGCTCAGAGGGCAAGAAAGCCAAGTATATGAAAGTTAAAAGCATTAATAAAAGTGTGACTTATAAATTACTTCATCTTTGTCACCCTTTTTGAAATGGGGTGAGAGAGGCCAGGGTAAATTTATTTTTTAAGTGCTTTCTGAGACCTGCAAGGGTCAGCCCTGAAATGCTGTACTCTATAAATCATTCCGTGTGTATCTGAGAGATGCAAGTGCATCATAACATTACCAAATATTGATTTGTTTATCATTTGCAACTGTTTATCGCTAAACAGCTGCCTTTATCCTCTTGGTAGGGAGAAGAAACTTTAATCCCTGAGAATGCACAAGAGAAGCTGCCTTGGCTGCAGGAGGAAAGAGCAACCCCCGTTCCCCTGTCACCCGACTGCCGGCTCAGTGGACGTGTTACTGTCATCCTATGAAACCGGTTATTTCACAAAATGACTAAAATTTCCAGGCGTGCCAGGGAACCACTCATGTCACTGCTGAGAGCCAAGAGAAACCTCACATTAGGGGTTTGGCTGAACCACAGCACGGGGAGGCAAAGCAGAGCCCAGGATGGACAGAG
>VZSR01000393.1:651548-715840 GCA_013398615.1 Brachypodius melanocephalos
GTGCAGGTATGGAACTGTTGATGTGTGACTGTGCTGGTGAGAGCGCTCCCCCAGCTCCAGCGAGCACTCTGTGTTCAGTGGGCACCTGGAACACAAGGCTGTGTGTGTGTGTGTGTGTGTGTGTGTGTGTGTGTGTGTGTGTGTAGAACACGGCAGGTGACACGCCCAGGGAACGCTGCAGAGCCCAGCGCGGAGCTGCTGGAAGGGCAGGAGGGCCCGCAGTGCCCCGGGCCGGGGGAGCCGCGGCCACAGGCGGAGGAGCGGAGCGGCCCTGAGCCGCCCTGCTGGAGACATCGGGACAACGAACCGGCAAAGGAGTCGAGTGAGGAAAAGAAAAGGAGAAACCATAAATTAAAACAGAAAGGAAAAGCTCTGCTGAACAATTTTTTCCTGGGACAAGCAAGAGTGGGGAAAGCATTAAGGCACAGTGCTGTGCCTTTTCCGTCACCTAATGACACTGGAAAAAAGCCTTTTCTGCAAATAATACAAGTAAACAATCTTCAGAAAGCATGAACCACAAGACCAAATTTCTTGAAATTAGCTAAGCTCCCAGAACACGGTGGCTGTTCGTGCTGCAGGAGGCTGTGGCTCCCAAACAGGGGAGACTGGGAGTGTGGGGGGAAAGGGCAGGAGAACCAGCCTCTTCCTCATCCTTTATCGTTTACCTGGAATTTAGTTCACTGTAAATTTTATTTCAAAGACAAAAAAACCTTATGGCAAACTCACCTTGGATAAGTATCATTAACTGATTTCTAACAAAGATCTGATTCACTTTCACTTGCAAAACACTTTGTCACTGGTTTATATGCACCACTTCCAAAGAAAGGAGAGAGAAAGGAGAGATTTTTAGGTCAAATGATTACGGAGAAAAGGGATTTAAACCAACAATTTTTTTTAAAGTTCTAATTGTTTGCTTATTGACACCAATTTACATGGAGCCACTTAGTGAATAAAGGTTTTCACAGTACATGGCACTTCTTTATGTCAGTTTTTAGCCATCATGTCACAGCCTGGCTTGAAAAGAAGAAATGCTGAAAACTCGTAGGCCAGAAATGAACAGCCTATTAAGATCTGAAAAGCTGTCATCCCCGCTGAAAAGACTTGCGTCAGCCACTGAGGATATATTTTAAACCGCCTGTCCGCAAGAAAACTTTAATAATGCAGCCTTGCTCTAATGTCTTGTGAGAGGAGAGGCAATTTTACTTCTTCTATTAACCCAACGTGATTACAATGGCTTATTTCATGGAATATTAAGTTCAAATTCTGCTCCCTAGGAGGACAATAAAAAAAAAGAGTGTGCTTATGACATTGCCCGAAATAGCCACAAGGACCACAACTCCTTGGTGCTTTTAATGCATCCAAGCCATAATCCACCTTAATTTGCTAATGGTTAAGTAAATTAGCAACAAAATAATAAACCACAAAAAGGTATCGACACAGGAGCAAAATGCTTTCCTCTCAAAAATATTAAAATAACAAACTAATGTTTTCCTAAGGATTGCCATGGCCTTTCAGCCCTCTCCCTCCCCCTCCAGCCATCTCCCTGCAGCCAGTTCCAGAGAAAAACAGACTTCTTGTGTTGGGTGGGCTTTGGGCAGGAGGTGATCAGGAGGGAAGGGGTTTGTGCCCAGATACAGCTGGGATGGCTTTGTGCAAATGGAGCCATTAACAAGTGCCAGGGAGCCAGAGCCACTTCCCAAAGTGCCTGAACAGCCCTGTGCCACCAGGAAAACAGGGCCCCCGAGAGCTGGGTGCTTGGCTGGGGGCACCATGCTGCTGGCATCCACTGCCTCCAGCTGGCCAGACCATGGGCACCCCAGTGCCGTGGGGCACCCCTGTGCCAGCCAGCAACACCCCAGCCTGCAGATGTCAGAGCATTGGGCCAGAGGAGCCAGTGCCCAGGTGAGGCTGTTCTGAAAGTGTTGGGTTTGAACACCATTTGCAGGCTGCCTCATTCTTGAACACTTGCTTAGGCCTGATCCTGACCATAAAAACCAGCATTAAAAATGTGAATTAAAGATGTAAATGGCATCGCCACTGCTGGTAATTCCAGTCCTGGGGTGCAGGCACAGCAGGACCCGCTGTCCCATAGCTCAGGAACTCTGTGCACAGCACTGGGGGTTGTTCCATGGGAGAAGGGAAGAAACAGCCTAAAACCCCAGCAGGAGAAACCTCAAATACCGTGTTTTGGTTTCAAACTGATGTTGGATGCAGAGAAGGTCCCTGACCTCTCCCCATTCCCCCATTCTGGCATGGCCTTCCTATGACTTTTTTCCTTTTTTATTTTTCCAATGTGGAAAAAAAGGAAATAAATTTTTAGTTTTAAAAAAATTAATGTATGCAAATATCTGGTGAAATTATAAATAGCCACCGTTAATTTCTTTTCCCTTGTTCCACAATTCCAAAGCAAAAAGGCAAAAACTTAAATAAATACATTTAAATCTCCTGCTGTGTAATAGTAAAGAGACTCCATAAAACCAGAACAATATTTATTTTTCCTTTTCGGAGCAGCTCCCTGGTTTATTAGGCCCGTGCTCCCAGCGATCTGATAAGCAGGAGCGAGGCTAAATGGCAAATGGCAAACATCCCAAATCCCAACCTGATGTATTTCCACAGCCCTGACCTTCAGATAAAAATCGCACAGAAATCTGCAAACCCACCAAATATGCAGCACCACACGCTTGTGTTCAGACACAACAGTCGGGCGGAAAAAAGGAACAGAGAGAAGGGCGTTGCTATTTCCAGCCCTGAGCCTTCCCCTCCCTTCAGATTTCAGGATCCTGCTCCGATCCTGAGTTCCAGGCACACCCCACCAAACCCAAGGGTTCCTCACAGCCGCCGAGGGCTTGGAACTGCCTGTCTGTGACCATAAGGGAAACACCAGAGAGAACGAATAATCCCACTCCCACGTTCTGGGCATATTTAGGAAAATACTTCAAACAGAAAAAAAAATTTTTTTGCAGTGTGAAATTAGCTACAATTATGACAACTGCAAGAAAAAAATTATACGGGTAAAATTTGGGGCTGCTGGAAGAATTCTTTGATGTCTGGATTCCAATTTAACCCCGACTGAGTTCTGAGAATGAAATGAACAAAGTCGATCACACACCCCAAGTCTGCCTGTCGGTGCGAGGCATCATTCCCTTCCATTCTTCCCAGGCACACGGATTCCCGAGCCCCTCGCCGACATCTCCTCCCTCCGCACTGCACACGGCCGCTTGCCCGACACATTTCAGCCACAGCCCAACTGTGTATTTCTTTATTCATTAAAACACAGGCATTAGTATCAATAAATATGGATAACAGGATTTTCTCCCTGGCCCTGCACAGGCCAGGGCTCAGGCTGGGCCTGCATGGGGAACACACAGAAATAGATCGTATTTCATAGAAATATTTTTAGGCAAAAGACTGTCACAAACAGTGTCCCTGTACCTTTACACGGTGGCTGGGGAGAGCAGGAGTTTATTAAATAAGACTATAGGTGAATAATAAGGCCCTGATAAATGCCCATGAATATTTGGCAAGGCAGAGCAGGGAGGTGCTGCTGTCGCTGGCTCCGGGAACGTCACCTCTATTTTATACCGGGGCGTCAGCGCGGAGCCTCCGCGAGCCACACGGATCCCAGGCTGAATAAATAACATAATCCCCACCATTGGGGTGCTTTGCATATAAAAATCACTTTTTCTTCAGGTACTGAACCACTTTATCCTCTAAACCTGAACCGAGCAGCCGGATTTTTGAAGCAGTTGTAAAACATTAATAATATATCTGGGTTGTTTAAAGAATATTTCCAAATAACATGAAATATTTAGTCCATTCCCCCACTCACCCCACCCTCAGTGCTACCACCACCATAAAAAGATAAGATTTATCATGAAATGTTTGAGGGGTAATCAGCCATTTTTGGCCAATATATTTTAATATTTATATACCTGGCATAGCTGAATATAAATGATACATCATGATTTTCCATAGTGCATGGAATGTATACAATTAACGGAAGGACCCAATGGCTTTAGGGCACACAAGGTGCAAACAGTGTTACAGTCGGTTGCTGATTATTGTTATAAATCTCACAAACCATAAAGACATTAAGGTGCATTTTGTTTACCCCATTTGTTTTCAGATATTATATACACCAATATTATTTATCATTAAAAGAGTTATACTTTCCCAGTGCATTTATTTCACGAGATACATTTACAGAACTATTTTAAAAATACAGCTGGCAAAACGCATGGCTGAAACAGGCAGGAAAACGGGATCCTTTTCAATTTTTTCCCAAAGATGATGGGTTTTCATTCTAAAATAGAGAAGACATTGAAGCGGTACCTATCTGTGAACGGCTAATTGGCAAAGGCGCTGGGCTGCGGAGCCGTGCGCGCTCGGGCTGGACCCTCCCGCCCAGCCCCGCTGCCCGGCGCTGCCGGCGCTGCCGCCGCTCCCCCGCGGACCTGCGGGGCCAGCGCCTCGCCCCCCGAGCTGCACCCCAAACCAAAGCACGGGGCTGGGACACCTCAACCCACCACATCCCGGAGAAAAGCGCTGCCAAACACACAGCCCTGCATTCTCCCAGGGCAGTCAGTACTTTTCCTCAGAAGAGCTACCTCCCTGCTCCGTGTAGATGCAGCAGAACTGAGCGAATATACTCACAAATACAAATTCCCCCAAATGTTCCCAAGTGGGTATAATGTCCCGGGATTGTTTCAATTGTTCCCCTTTGGGCTTGCCGGGTTTGAAGCGCCGGAGCCCCCGAATGTGAAACGTGAGCCGGGAGCGGGGCTGAGCCCCGGCAGCGCCGGGGTGTCCCCGGCAGCGCAGGGACCCGAGCGCTGCAGCTGCTCATCAAATCAGGTTTATGTTCCTGAAATGAGTTCCTGCTGCTGAGCCTCAATTCACAGACAGTCGGGGGAAAAAAGAGATGGATACAGCCCCAAACAACCCCCCTGGAAGCACGTCCAGGGGACGGCTCTTTGTGCCCCTGTGGAGGCAGCTGGGGGGATTTGTTTTATTCCTACAGAAACACGACGTGCCAGTTCCATGTCTGTGTCTTGTATAGAAAATCCCCAAAAATACATGTTATAAAGGCATTGCTGGCGGTGTATTTGCTTTGCCAGAGGTAAATGAGTCCTTTCCCTTCCTCCTGTCCTCCTGCAGCACTGGCGAGGAGATTTCTCACAGAGATTTTGCCATCCAGGAGGTGCAGCATCATTTACTGAACACAAACCCATTTTTCCTTAAATTTATATTGTTTCAGCTAAACCAACTGGAGAAATAAAACCCCCCAAATTTTACCGTTTGCTGTCCTTTTCCAGCACAAACAAAACCCCAGCCCAGGGAGTGACCCAGAATTTGCCTTTCTCTTTCGGCCTGCTCAAAGGTTGCTTTCTGATGTACATAAAATACAGAAATAGGGACGGAAATGTGGGAATGTACCGAACCGGCTGTTGACTTCAGGCACGGCAAGTGTTTTGTTGAGAATTCACAGGTGCTAAAACCTCATCAATGAGTGGGAAATGGTGCTAAATACGAGCTCTGCGAACTTTATTTTTAATGATGACTTTAAAACACGGGGATCAGCGAGGTGAATGTAAAAACTGTTAATCTTAAATTTCTACAAACCCGAGTGTCAGGGCAAGCATGTCTGCTGCATCAAGCATAACAAGATGAAAACGAGGAGGTGTGGGTGAGGAGGGGGTCCGAGACACTTGCTTTTCTTGAATCCCTCTGAATACATTTCACAATTCATCAGTTTTTGTCTTCCCTGCCACGAGTGAGGACAATCAGACCAGACACCCATTAGATTTTTCATGCAATTTTTTTTTTTCTTGTTCATGACATGTTGGCAGGGAGGATGGCAATTCTGAAATCTTACCAAATGAGAAAAATGTCAGAAACTGAACTGACAGCTGGTGGTTACTATGGTGATAGGTGATATTGAAAAAAAAAATAAAATAAGACTCAGTTAATTCAAAAGGAATCAAGTTCAGTATTTTTAAGCCAGTTGATAGAGATGAAAACTTAATCCCGATACTGGGGTGTTTTCCTGTTTTAGCTAAGAGCCAAAGAAACCATTTGCTTGATTAGATAATTAACTAAATACAGCTAAATATACTGAAAATTATAGTGAAACCAAAAATAATAATAAAAAATAATAACATGTTTTTTAAAAAGGAAACAGCCATATTAGGAAAAAAATAAGCAGACTGGGTAAATCTTCTGTCTGCGTGAGCAATCCAGAATTGTCCTCTCCATAATCACAATTACCGACACGGGTCTGGTTTTCTGCCATCGGTTTGAGGGAGAAAGAGTAGTTTCGCTCAGTGACAAAGACAAATCAGCTGGAAGGGAGGGAAAGCTGCTGACTGATGGCTTCAATCGAGGGAAGGCTGCGCAGGCAACTTCGGCAGGAACCTGGATATCTCCATATTTGTGTTTATGTATTTTATGGGCTTTTTAAAAATTCCCAAAGGAGCTATTTCTGGGGCCCAAATACCGCGAGATCTGGTGTTCTCCTGGCATTTCCATCGAGGAAGTGAAATACTAAAATACCATGAGAACATCAGATCTCCTGTTATTTCGGCTGCATTAATGGTTCCCTCAGGTATTAGCAAAGCCCCTGAAAAACAAACACAAATATTTGAGGCAGAAATAGAAGTGCTGGAATATCCACCGCCCCCCCCCCAGCAACCCAATGCACCCACACAAAAACCTCCTCGTTTTTGTGATCTCACACTTCAAGGAACAAATTGTGCAACCACACACATATAAAATTAATATTATATGGAAATTATTTGGCCACCACCTCTTTCTTTGTGGCAGGAATTGAGTTTGTTCCCCAACAGCCCAGAGGAGGACAATCTCCATATAAATGCAGGTGGGGCTTAGGGATATTGTTATAGAAAACAACATTTGAATGCAAAAATCTCCAAACAATTTGAGTTGTGCCTGTGCTTCCTGGGCAGGGATGGCAGAGATGAAGTGGGATGGGGATGGGGATGGGGATGGGGATGGGGATGAGATGGGATGGTATGGGATGGGTGCGGTGGGAGCCCAGGGGCCCGAGGCGGCCCCGCTGTGCCGGTGCCCCGTGTGGGACCCTGGGGAAGGCTCCCGGCGCTCCCGCCCCGCGCGGCCCCGGCAGGAGAGGAGGGGGGGCCCGAGGCGGCGGCAGCGCTGAGCGGGCAGCACCGCCCCCTGCCGGGCACGGCGGGAACGGCGGGGAATGCCCGGCAATGCCCGGCACTGGGAATGGCCCGGGCCTGGCACCGGGATGGCAGCACCGGGAATCGATTGGGCCTGGCACCGGGATGGCAGCACCGGGAATCGCCTGGGCCTGGTACCGGGATGGCAGCAGCAGGAATCTCCCAGCCCCGGCATGTGCTCCATGCCCTCTGAGGGCTTTTCCAACCGAAACAATCCCAATTCTGGTAACAATGTGGGAAAACCATCCATCATTATTTCACAGACAGGGACACAGCTTCTGCCAGCTCCCGGCCACATCAGGCAGGGTGTGTCTCTGCTCTATCCAGCCAGGAGGCTGCAAGGACAAGGAGCCAAGAGTCACTCAGGACCAGGGACACCACTGCCACCATCCATGGCCTTGGCCACCTTACCTTCCACACCTGCCACTTGTCCACCTCCTGTGGGAGCTCATCCCTGAGGCCAGGCCAGGAGAGCAAGAGGCAGCTCAGGCAGGAGGGGACACATGGGGACGCCCACAGTGGGCCCGTGGTGCTGGGGGTGGGATGGGATGGAATGGGATCCCTGGGCTCTTTGGGCTGCTCCATCCCTGAGCAGTGCTGAGGGTCCCTTGTTCGTGGCAGGCAGACACAGCTCATGCAGCCCCAGAGGCTCTGTGGGCAGGGGAGGGGATGAGCAAGGCCAAGATGAACAGAGCTGCCTCTGCTGCCCTTATCCCACACGGTTCCGTGCATAATCCCAGAGTGGGAGTGTGGCCCCTGTCGTACCCAGCACAGCCTGCACTCAGGGATTACATCTCCAGCACAGCAAACCTCTATTCTGCTCAAAACCACACCAAAATGTCCAGAAAAAGAGTGGCCTATAAACAGAAATTGTCTCTGGAACAGTTTAAGCCCAGGTCCACGACACCAAATTTCAGTGCTCCTCACAGGAATGGAGACAGTGCCTGCATGTCTGAATCTCAAGCACGGGAAGAGACAATTTGGGAATCTCCCCCGTTTGTCTGCACATATTGCTGCACTGAACTGCTCTGGGGAAAGCAGCAAAACAAGTTCCCTAATACTCACAAGAAAAAACACCCTCTTGTCTAAACAACACAATCATATTAAAAGTAAAAAAAAAAAACAAAAAACAAACAACCCTTTTTAAATAAATGCAACTGCAGAAAAGGCTCTGGGTGATAAAGGAATGATGAGGTAAATAAAGCAAAACCAAAAGACACAGCAAACCTCATTTCAGGATAAAAACCAGTATAAATAACTGGCTTGCACTGTTTAAAATATTGTTGTAAATGATGCCTTCATTATACATGAAAAGTAGACACTGTTGAAAATCAGAGCCTATAGAAAAAGTGTAAAACTACTTCAAAATATATATTATGTATAACTTAGAATATGTTAAATTCAGTGAAATGTTGAATTTCACAGGGTTTAAAAGAGGTTTGTTTTCCAGACACCACACCAGAAAATCTGTAAAACAACCATATGTAAATACTCACAGATCCTGAATCTATTTTTATATATATTTCTACAAAAATCAAGTGTCTTTTTTTTTTAATGTGGTTTATAGTGTCCTTTGTACTGGGCACGGAGGTGGGGATCAGCAGACAGCTCATGTTAACTAATAATACAGACAACTAAGAATAAAACACTTCATTCTTGATCCCTTTTGCCTTTTAAAAATGTTGATAGAGAATTAAATTGTGATAAAATTTCCACTGTTTTATGGGGTGATTGTTTCTCCCTGAATATTTTCTATCAAAAGCCACACGGTGCCTTTTCACTGCAGCACAGAACACAACTGGGCTGGTGGAGAACACGGAGCGGGCGCAATCCGCGATTCTGCGTGTCCATGTGCATGGCCCGGCATGTCCTGAGGTGCCTGCATTTCCCCTCACACCCTCCTTAAAAACAGCTTGGCTTTTCACCCCAGTCAGCCCACACGTACCCCCTCATTCCCGGGGGATTCCCAGCGGCCCTGCCGGGGGGCTGCGGGTCCCTGAGCCCCCAAGCATTGCTCATGTCAGCCGTGCCACGGCCGAGCTGCGGAGCACGGAACGCTCCGGGAACTGCTCGCTCTGTCACACACACACGGCAATCCTGCACAACTCCCAGCCTCTGCGGGCTGAGCTGCTCTGCCGGGCTGCTTGTGCACACCAGAGGCTGCAATGGGCACAGAAGGGCTTTTGGCGTGTTTTATTTTCCTGGAGAAAAGCAGCTGTAAGTTCTCCCCGGCGCTGCGCTCGGCGGGCTCGCCTTGGAGCTGCCCGTTGTGCGCCGTGGTGCAGCCGCATTTCAGAGCCCCGGCAGCCAGGGCAGCTCCCAGCCCTGCCCGGGGGTCGGGGGCACTGCAGGGCCCTGCTGGGCGAGCTTTGAGCCCCCCAATATCGCAGCCGAGGCCCAGCTCTGGGGTGCTCCGTGCCCCGCGGTTCCCCAGCCACTGCAGAGGAGGGGACGCAGAGAAAACAGAGCCGGTGTCACTGTCTCAGAGCCCTGCCAAAGCTCTTCAAACAGAGCTAAGTGAAACACCCAACTGCAAAAGTTCTACAGAAACACCAGCACTGGACTTTACATTTAGGAAGAATTAAGCTTTTAAAGAATTTTTTCCACTGAAAAAAAAGCCTTTAATGGGAGTTATCCAGGTGGCCCCTGGATTTATTGTTGGATTTCTCTTTGACTGCTCTGGGGTTCCCAAGGGGACTATTACGTCAACAATTTCTAAGGCAACATTTTATTCCAGGTAACTGAAATTCCTTAGAAGATGAGAGCTTTGGCTCGGAGATTCTGGGATCCCATTTGAAATCACTCACACTGACTACAAAAGAATTTTTAAAATAAATTACTGTGTTGCCTCCTGCCTTCATCTACATCTATCACCTATCTATATATATTTATAAACATTCTTTATATAAAAAATTCAAACTTAATTCTCCCAAAGCTATCAAAACTCCCTATTTAATTGCATTCATAAAAAAGTTGTCTGGAATACAGTCAAAACCGACCACTTAATTCAAGGTGTATTCTATATTAACACAGTTTCCCACTCTGAAAAATCAGTGATAGGGGCTGTTCTGTGCATGGAACTCTCATCAGAGTCAGTCAAGAGCCTATATTTATAAAGTCAGGGGGCTTCTGAAGTCTTTAATGACTATTTTTGGTCAAATTTGAAAGAAAGAGACAAGACACAAAGATCTCCCAGTCTCCAATGTACAAAGAATCTATGGCCAGTAGGAAAAGCTGAGTAGGGCCTTCGATCCAGACTAAACAAATTTCAGCATCAAATGATAAATGAATCGAGGAACTTGCACTCTCAGATCCTAAATTATATTAAGTCACTCATTTTATGAAGCCAGAAAAAGGTCATCACATGATACTTATGAACTATGGTAAATAAATGAAATTTATGCAGTAGGATGATTTTAATCGTTGGTATCCTTAAAACCTTAGAAATAGATACAACTTGTAACAAATCAGAAAAGTTAAAGGGAAATTATAATTGTTCCTTTTAAGACCTATTATGTGTAATATCCATTGGCCGTATTTGTTTCACTGGTCAGGTATAAAAATAAATTTACTGTATTTCTTGCATTTGATTAACAGAAAGAGTTCAATGATACGTGTCCACATTCCTGTCTCTGTACTAGTGTCTATCTGGGCTTTCTTGCCTAAGTTGAAAACCATCTGTCATAAATACAATAATGGCTTTTAAATCCGCCCCACCTAGTCCTCCTGCTCCCCAAAAAGGGGCACATCAAGCATGGGCTGCTCCTGAAATATTCCTTGCAAGTTGCTAAGTGGATATAAAAGAACACAGACCTAAAATAATCTGCAAATAACTGTAACATAAGCCCTGAAAAATGCTTTTGGAGCTGGCACGAGGAGGGAGAGACAGCGTCCACTGAGCCGAGGCCAACGCAGGGAATGGGTGACCCAGGCAGGGGGACAGTGTTTGTCACTGGGATACTTTGTAATGGTGAAAGATTATTACAGATCTTATTTAAATCAGGTTTCCTTTTGAATATTTTCATCTAATTGGACAAGTGTTGAGCTGTGCCGGGCTGTCACAGCTGTTACAGGACATGAACCACGCTTACAGTAACAGCTTTCGTTCCACATTTTTGTGGAGCAGTTTCCATAGCACTCAGATCAGGGCTTGCATATTTTTATACCACTTGCATATTGAAAATAAACTCTGATGTTTAGCTTGCTTTCTCCAAGTGCATCTGGTACTTTAATTCCCTGAAAAACAAGCTGGCAACTCTGACTGAAGCCCAAGCAGATAGGGTGTGACACCTTGGTTAACTTTTATAAAGTTATTTTTAGCCTTCCTTTCCCCTAAAGTGAAACTTCATAGGAGATGGGATAAGAGCTGGGAAGTTGGCATTCATCTTAATTGCCATCCCTGAATTTAACATCAGGGCAAACTTTTCCATTCACAACACTATCCAAGATAACCAGATACTCTGCACGTGAGGGTGTGCTGTGGAACTGCCTGTGCCTCGATGAAATGTTTCCCGTGTTTGGAGCAGATAGAAGGCAAAGAGTCCAGGAGCTGCAGGGACACAGCTTCCACCCTCCCGCAGTCCCATACCAGGAGCGAGGCTTTCGAGGCTTTCGGGCACCTGGGAGGGTGTGGGGGCCTGAGTCACGGCCAGGCAGAGCACGAGCCCTTGGGAAGTTTATTCTTTGTAAACGAGTCACTTTGTAATTAGCAAAACAAACAGGATGTTGTGATGTGGGATTCCCAAGTGCAGTGAGTCCCTGCCCTCCCCGGCAGCGGGGCCGGGGCTGTGCCTGCTGTCCCTGCCGGGGCCGTGTCACCGGCCAGGCTTTGTCCCACCGAACCCCCTGTGTCCCCACGCCCCATCACCTCCTCACCCCTTTCCCAATTAGCAGATTGAAAATTAGCAAAATACAGCCCCTGCTTTGCACTTTAATTTTAATAAGAAACAGAGACATCTCTCTTTTTCTTCTGCTGTTCCTCCCTCTTCTCCAAGAACAGAAGGCTGCTGGTGAAAGGAATGAAAATCTGGAAAGAATTTGGGGTGGACTGGCCAACCCCCTTTCATTTCCTTCAGATGTTTACAATCTAGCACCTTTCTGAAGACAAAGATGGGAAAAAAGCTATTTTTTCTTTTGACTGAAGGGTGAGACAGGGGGGTATTAAAAACTGATCAATGTAATTTTTTTCACAGAAGTATTTGCACATCTGTGAAATAATGTAATTTATGAAAAAAATCTTTTTATATGACATCCATGATTATAGCCTGATCTGGAGAATTATTCAAATATAAAATTAAATACTCAAAAACTCGCTGTGCTGTGGATGACTGAGCTTCTACCAGCTGTGCATCACACTTCTCTAATTCTATTAAAAGTATAGAAGTGAGGCTTCCCAAGGATGTCTGAATCCCTTGTAAAAGGAATGTTACATTTCTAAATGCTTGATGATCAGTTCCTTTTTGTTTTTTCTTGATTATCATCCCCGTTGTTGGATGTTTTATCTGACTGTACCAAAAAAGAGAAGAGAGGAGGAATGCATACCCGTGGAGAGTGCTCTATAAATTATATTGTATTTTATTATCGCAGGGCTTAAGGAAAAATTGGCTCTTAAGAAAGGTTAAAAACCTTTAAAGTGAATTCTTCTGTTTGGTTAAAAGTACTTTTGATTTAATATGATCCATCTGCAATCTGGGCCTGGCCTCCTCCCCCGTGGGGAATGGGGTGATGCCCACAGGACCAGGACAGGGCAGCGATTTCTGCGCAAACAGGACAGGTTTGAGCTTCCCCGTGCCAGCTTCCCTCCCAGCAAGGGAGCAGCTCACTCTCTCCTCAGGCAGCAGTTCCCAGATTTTTAAACAATTAATCCAGGGGAAAATGAGCAGCCACGAGCGCTCCCGGGGGTAGTTTCAGAGCCCAGCGTCGCTCCACAGGAGCAGCCTTCCAAAGGGAAACTTCAATCCTCTTTTCCAAGCTCAAATATAAGCTGTGGTACGGATCCTGCACTGCTTGGACATTATCCACAGGTTACAGATGGAATCACTGGGAATTCACCATGCCTTCCCATTCCACAAGCCAACATTAAACTCGAGGGGAAAATACAATTCCCCAAACCAAGCGAAATGCTGCGGTACAAACCAGCCACGGAAAGAGCCCCAAAACAGGCCACATCAGTAAAAGGCAGTTGGAGTTTAGCAAAGAGAGAGACAAAATAAGGGCTAAGCCATTGTTTCTGCTGCCGAAGACAGACGGACTTTAATAACACTTAACAGAATGATGCACATTAACGATCTCAGAAAGCACTTCTTATGCCTCATCCATCATGCGGAGGAGAAAATGAAGCCTTCGACAGCATTAGGAATTATTCTAGATCTTGTCAGTAATTCGCAGCTTCTCGGTAGTATCGTAACACAAATTTGTGTGGATGAGACACTGACCATTAATCTAAGGGGCTTTTTTTCCCTCGCTGCAGCGTGTGGAGAATGTATCAATTGTTTCATGGAGAAATTTCACAGCTGAAACCTTACTAAATAAAACAGGGGTGAGGAAAGAGATATAGACAGAAACATAAACAACTGCAACGCGCAGACAAATCATTGTCTTTAAAACAAAACCTACCATAAAATCTCCATATGTGTGTTTTGTGAATGGGCAGTGAGCAGCCTCCTGCTCTGAAAATCCTCAGAATATGCTGATTATAAAGTTATGTTTGTACATACAAACACACTTAGATTTTATTTTCTGGGAGGCTTTTTTCTCTTTTTTTTTTCCTGGAGTATGGGCAAAAAATCCCGATTTCTCCTCCCAAGAGAGCCCTGTATTTTTTGCAAATAGTAGCAAAACAAATTTCAAGACAAAATGCCACACAACTAAATAAACAACAGCTTTTGGCAACCTCTTCCCTAAGTCGCAAGCTGCTGTTCATCGTGTGATAGCTGTTGCCACTGGAATCTCTACTACAAAGGAAAAGGTCCATAAATATTTGTACAGCAAACTCCACAGAAAAAAAAGCCTCCCCGAGTGAGCTCAGAATTCATTTCTATACGTGCGATGTAAAGATGAAAGCTAATGAGTTCTGTGGAGTTTATGATAAATTAAAAGTGCGGGGCTCCCCGCCCCAGCCGTGTGTTTACACGGATCTGATCCGCTGCTCCCCAACAAAACACTTGTCAGACAGAATGAGGCGAATTTGCCTCCGGATGTGGAGGAGCTGGATTGTCGCAGGGACAAAAAAACAGATAGGATTTGATCAAGTACTAATCAGCAGCAATAATGCGGTATCCTAAAACACACCCTATTTTATCTCCAATGAAATAGTGACATCTATCCAAAAAGTCCTCAAAGAAACTTGGGTTTAGGTAATATATTGTGATTGCAGCAGATAGGCAGGATTAAAATCAGGCTTGATCTTCAAAGAGAATAAGAATGTATAGTTCTGTTTACTGCACACATATTTGTATATAAAAGATATGACAAATATTTTGAGTTCTTTAGAAACCTGTATTTCTGTATTTTGAATTTTCATAGACCAAGTGCTGAGAAAGGGATTTGACAGTCCCAGGTAAAAGAGGCAAATTAGAGATTAAACTCATTAGAAATTATAAACACTCATATAGTGTGTTAAACCCCCTGACAAAACCTGGAAATTAGAAATCCAATAACACAGCATCAATAGGGTCTTTAACGGCTGGACAGATGTTTAAACTGCGCGATGCTTGTGTGAGGAGTGAGATGGAACAGTCGGAATCAAGGCTTGCATTAAATAACACGGCATTGATGTCCGATCAGATCATTCCTGTGAACTGGTTTGATCCCTTTTTTTGCCATTAATTTCTGTTCTCCTCTTATGGTCCAAATTTGTTAATAATTTTGCATAGTATTAAACATTTTTCTTATTTGCAAATATGCAGATGAGGGAGGCAGCTCCGGCAGGCACCGCACAGAGCAGGGCTCTGTCCAAGGGGCCACGAACACCTGGGCCTGCCCTCTACATAAAAACACTTTGAAAATAAAATATTATCTGCAAGCTTTAATTTTTTTGGCCTAATTAATTAAATCACAGAGGGAAATGCTATGAAAACAATCACTTCACTAAGCACAACTCAATAAATCCCAAGGAATGGGCACTGGGATAGCAAAAGCAAAATTGTTTGCGTTCCTAACGTCGGGTCTGACCTGGAAAGGATAACAAAAGAATCTGGCATGAATATGTATTTTTATAGGGAGTGCTGCTGGTAAACAGACTGAATAAAAGCAAGGGGATTATTTTAAAACAGTTTCTCCTAAACTCTCAATATGTTTAATCTGATGATATGAAAAACCGTCCATAAAGCAGAAACACATTCAGCCCCTACAAAATTCTGTACAGAGAAGTGAAAAGGGTTTCAGCAGAAGAAAACAAACAAACAGCAGAAATCCTGCAAAGCTGCGGCATCTCCCCACGCCCGCCTGCTCTCCAGCGCCGAGATAAAGACCCAATCTGCTCATCAAACACCTCCGGGCTCGGCCATCTAATAGGAACAAATTGGCAATGACTGCCCAAGCAAGTAACACAGGCCCACTGATTTGTAGATTGATACTGATGCCTAATGATCCCCTTGGGCAGATCAATAGCAACAATCCTCATCCCTGCCTTTCTTCTTTATTGGCACGGCGGAGCGAGCGCGGGGAATCGTGTGTGCGCGCACGGCTGCAGGTGCCTGACCAGGGCCGGGCACCCAAAGGGCCCTGGGCCAAGGCCGCCCTGCCGTGTCCTCGGGGCTGGGTCTGCCAGTGCTGCCCCTTGGCAGCCATGCCACCCCCGGGCACGGAGCCCTTGGCACGAAGGGCTCTGCACCCCAGAGCACCCTGCAGACAGGACGGGCCTGCAGCCACAGACAGGGAAAGCACAGAGACCAGGATAACAAGAGAAAAACCAAAACTGACCAGCCTGGCTGAGAGCTGAAGGCCAGAGTGGCATTTGGGTGGCAGAGCCATGCGGGACCCTAGGCACGCTTTGGAAAGCAGGGCACACAGGCAGGAACTGGGTTACACTTCTCTCCTGCTCCATCTCTCGCCATTTCTCTCTTCTCCCCTCAGCTGACTCCTTGTCTCTTAGTGCACTACACTATGAACAATCAGGCACTATCAGCACAGGGGGTTTATTCAGTTACCCTGGAGTCGCTTTCATCTGCTGGTTCCAGCCCCACGCCTTGAAGGAATTAGGGATTTTCTATTTATTTATCAATCTAGTGAATATGGTTATCCCATTAGTAGATCCTTTTAAAGGCCCTGGTAGAACCTAAGAAAAACTAATGGAGTTGATTTGCATTTGGGTTTTTTCCCAGTGAATTAATGCCAGTGATGTTCTGCAGAACCACACATGGTCACTTCCACCTCGGGGTGCTGGCAGACAGCCCCAGCAGCACTCCACTCCTCTGCAAATCACTCTCTCCATGGAATAACCACGTATAAACCTAAGATGTGATCAGGCATACCCAAAGCACCAGGTAGAAAAACAGAGGGGAAGGAAAAATGTACCACCAAGTTTGTGGCTCCTGCAGATGCAATATTAATTTTGCATTAAGGTGTGTGATGTCACTGCAGTGTCCCCCAGCCCGGTCGCACAGCCGGGGGTGCCGCCCGCAGCCCTGCCAGGCGCGGGAACGCAGGCACCGATTTTAAATCCTGTTCACTCTCGAGATCTGCTTTGTTCAGCAATCACCTGGCTACTCTTATTCTTCATGGCTCTTTTATTAAAATGTGGATAAAGCAGAAGGCAAAGGATAAAATTAAATTCCATTGACTGTAAATTTCTAAATCATCCCTCCAATAAAGGATTTTCCTTTAATAACAAAAACGCCTTTCCCATCTTTTTGCCCATTTCGGCGTATACTGGCAATAAAACGGGGCTGCGTGAAAACCTTTGTAACTCGACCCTTCCAGTGCATAAATTAACCATTTTCCAAATCCTGTCTTTTCTTTCCATAAGTTCGCGGGCATGGGGGTCGTGCGTTGACCACAGCAAAATTCAAATTCCCACTAATGACGAGTGTAATCATCGCAATCACCATCACCATCATCATGGCCAAGAAAGCCGGGTCTCGTTGGCCCCTGACATCAATCAGCGAAGCGGGGGGAGCCAGGCGCCCCCCGGCAGCGATCGCGTCCGTTCCCCGCGTGTCGGGGTCACCCCCGCTCCCATCCCGGCCTCGCACCTCCGCCGCTCCCAGCGCGGGATGGGACGAGTGCGACGGGACGGGCGGGACGGGGCCGGTGTCCCCCGTGTGCCCAGGTCCCCCCGAGCCCCGGGTGGGAAAGGAGCGAGCGAGGGAGGGGAGCGAGGGGAGGGGGAGCAGCCGCACGTGTGACGCGCCCGGCCTGCCATTTGCATATTCACATCAGCGCCGCGCCCACTTAAGCAGCGCGAGGCGAAGGTGTCTCCTCCACCCAGCCAGCACCCACCCACCACCCACCACCCACCGCCCACCTCCACCTTCCCTCGCGCTCCCCACCAGCCGCGCTCCCAGCCCAAAAGCGAGGGCGCGGGGGGCCGGCAGGAGGGTGGGCGCAGGCTGCCTTACCTCCGCTCCCGCGCTACCAGGGATTCCCCGTGCTTCCGCCAGCAATTTTGGAGAGCCATCCTTCAAGGGGTTTTAGTTCTGTCTTTCTCTCTCTTCCTCCTCCTCCTCCTCCTCTTCCCGTGTTGTGACTGGGTTTATAAAAAAAATAAAAAAAGACAACTCCATGTAAGCTCGCAGCCAGGGCACGGCGAAGTCTGGGGCTCCGGGGGGAGGGAGCAGCGGAGGGAGGGTCACAGCTCCATGCCTTACAAAAGGCAACCCAAAGCCTGGATATTTTTTTAATATCGTACACAAAACGCCGCCGCACATAACATACGTAAGGCAGGCCGCAGACCTGGCGCTAATTAGGTTTTTGCCCAAAACTGTCGAGGTTCAGCCTATGACACGAACAAACGCCACGGGGCTGGGAGCTGGGAGCTGCGAGCCCTCACCTGCCCCGAGCCCCCCGGCGCTAAGCCCTCACCTGCCCGAGCCTCCCGGAGCGGGCGCCCACCGGGGTCGGGGTTTATGGGGCGCGGCGAGAGCTCCCACGACGGCGGGGACCCAGGGTCAGCCGGAACACGCGGCACCGACCGCCACTATTTCAACCCCACGGCTGTTCCGGGGGTATTTTTGCACAAATTAATTTTACTATTTCACAGCTCCACTCACAGTGGGGAAAAGGGAATAAAAATTAATAATCAGGGTTGTGTATCCCCTCGCCAAGGTCACGGAAGCAGCCTCGCGTGTGCCGGGACGGGTGTGCAGGAGCACAGGCCTATTGTTCTAAGGACACGGCTTTTGTGAGCGGGGCAGCACAGCAGGCTGGAGCAGCAGGAGGAGGAGGAAGAGGGGAGGGAAGCCCTCGCACAAGCACACCGTGCACCGCAGCCACTGCTTCACACCCTCGCATTAGATGTTTGCTGAAAATACACGGTGCACACGTGTGGCACTTTTTTCCAAACATGTCATTACCGGGAATGATTAAGGGCTTCGTTGCTTCCCAGTGCAAGGTCTCGGCTTGGATTGCTGACTGATGGCTGAATTCCCGCGTACACCTGGCAACATTATTTTAGTGCGAGGATGGGGAAGGGGGGAAATGCACTTCTTTGAATGTTTTTTCGAACGCGGAATATTCAGGAAAGAGTCAAATCTAATTTTGCAATTGGCAAAAGCAAATTTGCTCCTAAGCTGAAGCATCGCAAGTCGTGTTTCAGTCCGGAGTGCATTTTTCTGGAGAAGTTACAAGCCCCAGAACAGGCGTTGTGTGTCAGGAAGGCTGGGATGCTCCAGCCCGGGCTCCAACTCGGTGTGCGAGGGGAGCGCCGGGGCCGAGGCACACAATGGGAGCTGGAGGCGAGCAAGGAGGTAGAGGGGGGTCTGCCCGTGCCCCCCCGGCCAGGAAAGCAGGTCATTCCTTATCAACTGGGTAAGCAAACGCCAAAACAAAGCGTGGGGCTGGATTTTGACGAGCCAGACACACTTTCTTATAAAAAATAATTTCCCTGCCTTTGTTTCTTCTCCTTCAAAGCGAGGGGAAGAGCAGGCTGCTGTGTTCACACTGGCTTTCCAAGGGAAAAAAGATGATTTTTAAGAATCTGCCCACCAAGCATGAGTTACTTGTCCTCCCCCTTCCAAAAAGAAAAAAAAAGAAAAAAAGAAAAAACCCTCAACAAGACTCAAAGGATTCCTGAAATAAAGAAGAAAGAAAAACATCCAAAACATTAGACACAGAAACATTATATTTCAATATTATCATATGAATTAAATGTAATCCTTGAAGCGACTCGTCCCAGGGGTCACATATTAGGCCATTTTTTTCCTTTTTTTTTTTTTTTTATTTAATAGAGGTCACCCAGGCTGAAAAGCAGAACCCAAATGAAAAGCATCTTCAATGTGGTTATAACATGAGCTGGACGAGGTCAGGCAGTGTCTTGTATGGCCTCATAAAAAATACATAACCAGACAGCCTAATAGTATTTCTTTGCATTCATTTTTGGATGGGAGCTGGCGGGTGGGGGAGGGGGCCAGGAGAGGGCCACAACTGCCTGTGCATTTCCATAATGGGCAGCTTCTCCTCGTTCCAGTTAGGGGAAAAATGAACATTCATTTTAACACATCCCTGGGTTAGCTCACTTGAAAAAACCATCCTACAGACAATTGCTGTGGCCCTGAGAAAGTGAGAGAGGAGTGAAGCATCGCCCATCTCTCCCTCGCGCGCACACACACACACACACACACACACACGCACACATGTGCACTGCAGACATGCTACCGTCATGCTTAACTGGGAGTGCAACCACCTTGGGCTTGCTTTCATCAATACTGGCTTATGGATGTTGTTATTTGTCCCTACACACACCCAGGCTGATTCATTTGAATTATTTCTCTTCTGAAGAGAAGCAGAGGAGCCCCCCATTCCAAGAAGTCCCTCTATCCACACTCACCGGGGAGAGGTTTGCCCACCACCAGGATTTACACAGGTTTTGGGTGGGAGAGGGGGACAAGAGAAAGGCAAGGAGAAGAAGAGGAAGGGAGGGGTGTGTCTGTGTAAATAAAAATAACCAGTGCTAAAAATGCCGGGTGAGAAGAGAATCTGTAAATCTCGCCTCCCTTCCCCCTCCCCAAATGCCGCCTGGAGCCGGGTGACCCTGCGGGGAGCGGAGCCGCAGAGGTGACCCGATGCTAACCAGCCTGTTAGAACTAATAAGGTGTGCGCCTAAGCCAGGGGCTGACACTGGGGCATTGTGGAAATAACTCTCCTTGTTATTGCCCATCCTCAGCTTGAAATTTACTGCTCCTTTGCATTATTAAAGAGACAGCTTGCGTGCGCGATGGGGGAGAGGCTGGGCAGGAGCAAGAACCACACACGCTTTTTTAATGGTATGTTTGTGCTCTCTCTAGTCTTTAGATTCAGATTCAGAGCATTAAAGCATGCTGGGTTAATAGGTTGTTATTTATTATTTGAATAAAATCTGGTTTAGAAAAAAAAAAAAGAATATTTTTCCCCCACTACGGCAAATGGTCAGAAAAAAGGAAAGGTGTGAAACATCTCAGATAAGATCAGGCTGAGGCCTTGTGGGACAAACCCTGCCCTAAACGTTTCCAGTAGCACTGCTCCACATTTACATCACATGTGAGCAGAGCTGAAAACACCCAAACATGGTGGATAACAGGGACTGCATGATGGAAACACAAAAGGACCCGCTGCATTGTAGGGCCATCCTCAGCAGGGCCACCTGAAAGGGTGTCAGAACACCTGAAATCATTCCAGGATTCTGCATTCTGTAAATACAGAGCTAGCTGCTGTCTTGGGGCAAAGACGAACACGGTGGAAAAATCTACATTGTCTCGATCCCTGCTCCCACTGCTCCTCCAGCACACAGCCTCCACCCTCTCAGCTGATTCCCACAACATTCCCACGATAACAGGTGAGACTGCCAGGTCCCTGCTGGGGACACACACCAACCCTATGATATACACTGGCACCTGAGAGATCAGATTTTACAGAAACTGAGCTGAGCTGCTCTTTCAGATGCTTTTGCCTTCTCTGAGTCGGTCTTTACAGACAGGCATTTTCACCTTGACCTTTGAGGGCCTGCAGAGCCCATCTGGCACCAGCAGGGCACAGGCAGAGCCTGCAGCCGCTGCTGCCAGGGGAGCCCCTACCAGAATTAGGACTTGAGTATTATTAATTTTCTGCAGCAAAGCAGCTGAGTGTACATGGGAGACATTGCTGAGATGGGGGATCAATGATAAATAACATCCTCAAGGTAAATACAAAACAGGATTGAGCCATTCATGGCAACTGGCTGAGCCAAGGGTGGCTTCCATGGAGCTGGGCTCAGGGAGTGGGCAGTTTATGGTCAGGGATTCCACAAAATCAGCTACCGAAGGGATTTGAGAGAATTCTTAAGAGCACATAAGAGCCACAGCAATTCTTGAGCTGTCCAAGGCAACTGGGTTTTCCTGCGTGTTCAGAGACACTCTTGGAAAAGGTTAATGTGAGCAGCTGCTGGAAGACAGTGGGAATCAGTGATGGAAATTTGATGACAGATATGTAACTGCCATTACACACTGAAACAGTGTAAATTATATATATATATATATGTAAGTTGGAATATCCAAATGTTTTTCAAAGGTGTGGAGACTCAGAGGACTGTGTTAAGCAGCTCTTGTGCTCAGCCTTCAGGTGGTAAAGCTTAAGTAACGAGAGCATTCGAACCGTGACAACACTCTACTGGATTTAAAAATACAATTTTCAGAACTGATTGCCAAACTCTGATCTGAGGAGCATGCCCATTTTTTTCAGTTCCACCAGCTGATCCCATATAAAGTACTATTTCTCCTTAGAAAGCCAGGTAAAGTCAGGCTGCCAGAGAGGAGCGGTTGGCTTGGAGGGTTTCTAATCCCCTGCAGCTCTCACAGCAATGTCCTCCTGAATGGACAACAAAACTACACTTATAAAAACAACAGCCCAAATTATTCCCTTTGTAGCAGGCTCCATCAATCCCCTCATAAGGCCCTGTGGTATTTACCTGCTTCACTTCTTGCAACTCTTCAAGGATTCTCTTGCCAATTTGGATTCTCTGGATTATAATGGAATCATAGAATCACAGAATGTTTTGGGGTGTAAGGGACCTTAAAGCTCATCCTATCACACCCTCTGCCACGAGCAGGGACACTTTCCACTGTCCCAGGCTGCTCCAAGCCCCAGTGTCCAGCCTGGCCTTGGACACTTCCAGGGATCCAGGGGCAGCCACAGCTGCTCTGGGCACCCTGTGCCAGGGCCTCACCATCCTCACAGGGAAGATTTTTTTCCCCTGCAGCTTAAAGACATTTAATTCATATGTTATTAATCTAAAATCTGCTTCTCTTGCCTATGTGGTGTCTAACACACTTGGAATTGTTGGCTGTGAGACCATATTGTCTGTATGGTTTTGTACTGGGCAGAGAGAAGGTGGAAGGTGCTGGGTGTCACCTGCCATTGAATTCTAAATTGAATTCCTCAATCTGTAATTCCATGATGCCCCATCCTCAGAGCCCAAACACACAGGACCACAACAAGTACGAGGCACAGCCCTGTGCTGCCCTGAACACCCTCAGGCTTCTGCCAGAACTCTGGTTCTGCCCTCCCCTGTTCTCAAATATTCCAGCAACCCACAGCCCCCTAAAACAGCTGCAAAACAACAGAAAATCCTGCAACTAATCCTGTAACTTTGTTATATCCGTAACAAATACACAGGTGCATTTTAAGGCATTGTTTTGGGAAACAGAATAACCCGAAGTTTTGTACAGAACAGGACTCACCTGCTCAATTTTACAAGCTGTATCATTCTTGTTATTGAAAAGCAGCTCACAAAGCTTTTAGCATCCAAAACCTAATATTTAAATATATGAAGCCCCTGCATGTGTCCTCTGAAAAGTTCTGAAGGAGTTTGGGTTTTCTGTTGGTCCTGGTTTTAGTGCAGAACTGGTACAGAAGGCCAAGGTCTCTGTGGTGAAGGTGTGGTTCAGGCCCTGGCCATGCCACCTGCTGCTGCCTGGGCTGTGGATGCTTCCTCAGTGCTCCTGCAGCATCAGGGCAGTGATTCTCCCCAAGGCTCATCTGTTGCAGCTCTTTATACTGAAATTCCACAAGATAGGGAGTGAAATTTTAGTTCCTCACAGCCCAGCGAGTTTGGCTCATTCCTTATAAACACACACGGTCAGTTAAGCGAGTTCAGGTGTCTGTGTAGTGAAACCCTGATCTGGGCTGTGGCGTCTCAGTGTTTTTAGAGTGCTAAGAGTAAGAATGTGGTGGCATATCCAGGACTACACTGCAGCCACAGAAATGCAAGGTCTCCATTTTCAGCCATCTGAACGCTGCCAAAACCATCTACACAGAGAAACACCCAGGCAGCGGTCCAGGGCAGGTGACCAGGGAAATGCTTCCTCCTCTCCACTTACAGCCAGCAGTGCTGCATCCGTGTGGAAAACAGAGCAGGGAAGCAGAGATCACAACTGGGATTTCAGCCTGGCAGAGAACTGAATCAGGAGTGAGAGCTGCAGAGAGCAGTCTCTCAGATGTAGCTGTCTGGGGGGACACTGTGGTTCGGGACCCTGGGAGGTGTTTCAGGGTCTGCACCGCCTGCTTCAGAAGAATCATCTGCCTTACAAGAGGCTCCTCCACGAGCAGCTGGCAGTTCTGCATGGAAAAGAGAATCCTGGAGAAGACCCGGATTCCCACCAAAGAACACAAAAGGAAGCCTATGAATCATTAAATAAACTCCCACACCTGGCTACAGCTGAGAGAGATGTGGAGGAAGATGCTGAATTTGTCTCAGTGATGAAATTTGCTCCTTTTTAGGCCTCTTCCAGGAAGACATTTCAGAGTCTAAAAGACTTTATTGTTAGGAGAAAATAAAAAATATTTACTTTTTTTGTTAAGGATCATGCTACAACTCTGAGCTGTCATAAGCACAAAAATCTGGTTTCTGAACATCAAAAAAACCAGACCCTCATCCCCCCTCAATGGTCAGTTGATGCAGAATAATGGCATTAATTTTTTTGTTGCTGTTGATTAAGAATTTCAGAATTATGTAGTCAATATTTCAATCCAACTATTAAGAGATGGAATGACTGTACTTATCTTTCAAAATTAAGATCTAAAATAATCTACATCATCTCAATATTAGTGTCATTTTTGTTTCTTAAAGGGTGTGGGTGTGTCTCTGCACTGTAAGACATGCAGAGTAAATCTGATTAGATTTCCTTAATGAGTTGGGGCCTATATTAATAGAAACCAAGGCATGAACTTTAAACGTACCCAGTTGCAACTCCCCAAATGCCCTTAATTTGGAATAAGGACATCTTTATTTTATTTCATTTAGTGGTTCTTAAAGTTAGGACCAAGAAACCACTGCCATTAGTGGAATTCCTTTGAGTCACCTTGCACAACCACACAGAGCTGACTCATTCATAAATTTTACTATTTAATGGAATTCTGGAGACGATAGTTAAAGAGCCAGTGGTTTGGAGAAGTTAAACTAAGCCAAAAAAGCCAATTATTCTGGATGGAGTGATCATGAGTAGAACTATACCAGTACAAGAGGTGTAACCCTTCTGTATCAACAGGGCCTGAATGGCTCAACTCCTCCTCAAGCTCAATGGCCTTTATGTTCCCAAATCAGACATTTTTGGAGAGACATGCATCCGATTGAAAAAATACCAAAATAAGAGTGAGAGAAATAAAAAATTGTAAAATTATCTGGGTGAAAATTTGGAGTATGAAGCCATCAAAAAGAATCTACATCCTTCTGTCTCTAGCTTGCTTCTCGCCTCCCTCTGCCTGCCCAGGGACTGGATATGTATGACATAGGGAATAAACAAAATCTCTTCCAAAGGGATCAAGAAGGGCATTGTAAGAACAGACAGTCAATTAAATATTATCTGCAACTCTTGTGCCACATCTTTAAACAAGAAAGCACAAAGCCCATTCCCTTTACCAGCAGCTTACTCGTGTAAGTGCCAGCTGACAAGTCTCATGCACTATGAAATAGATATTCCTACTAACTCCATGATTATTCCTGGAACTGTAAATACAGGGGGTGTTGGCACTGTGACTTTAACAAAAACCACAAACTATACACGAGGCACAGGCATTCTGCCGCACAGTTTAGATTTAATCTCCAAAGTTGTGGCATATGCGCAGGCAGTTTTTATACAAAGACGTGGAAATGTACACAAAGCAAATGTACTCCAAAATAAGGCAGTGCAGAGCCAGCCCTGCCCAGGGTACGTTTGTGTTCATTACTGAAACAGAACCAGCCCAGCCCAGCTGCCCCTCAGTGACTCCCCTCTCATGGAACGGAGAGCTGGGGCCAGCTCGGGCGGGGTTCCTGAGCCACGGCCCCGTGACCACGGACTGCAACCGCTGGATGCACACCCGTGATCTTGGAGGAAGAACAGCTCAACAGGCTCCAGCTAATTGTAACTTAATTAAGCTTAAGAGAAGTTTTTCCTTCAGAAGAATTAAAAACCTTGGTTGCTTTTCAGCAGAACTGTGGATTTTGCCAGGTGAGCTGAGCTCATCTCTCACTTAGTCAATCACAAACTCTGTTTGTGATTCTGATCCCACCATCACCACCGGCTTCGCTCTCTGCAATGCCTCTGGGAAGGAATTATCCCAAATGTCACCACTGCTCTACTTGATATCGCCAGCTCAGTCTCTCAGCAGGAGACAAAAACAGCTGGACTCTCAAATAAGATTTTGAATTAACAAAATTTAATTATTTTAATTAAAATTAGTCTCTCCACATTTTTCTACTCTGCATTTCATTGTTAAATTCAGATCTGAAATTACCGTTTCTTTTCCTTTATACCCTCCTTTTCTACCCTAAATTTAGGATAAGCTATTCAGAAAGGAAAATGAGTTTTTACAGAAGGCACACAGAATAAAGGACACATGGTTTAGCACCAAATAATTCCCATCTGGAAATCTGAAGCCAGGGCTTCAGGAACTTTCACCTTTTATTTAACCCGCTTATGCTGATCACAGTTCCAAAGTACGTGGACATGGTATTTCCTAAAGCTAAAAAAAGCACTGAAAACTGATCATAAGGGAGGATTTAGGGGGAAAACAACCCAAACCACAAAAGAAGCATTAAATATCCAAAGACACAACCGGACAATGAAGAAAGGTGACAACTTCAGCTGAAAGGAGTCTCGGTTTATCAGTGATATAAAGTCAGCAATTAAAATAGAAAACCCAGATGACAAATGGAAACAAGGGCAATAGGTAATAAGTAAAATAAAGCAGAAGCTGTGGGCTTCTGCGGGACGTGAGTGGGGGAGGCTGAAGAGAGCAGGAAAATGGTTACCAAGCTGGGATATTCAGCTTTAAATTGTACTAAAACACACAGAAGTCATAGCTCTTACGTAAAACCAAAATGAGATGATGATGGTGAAGTGAAAAATATGAAGCAGAAAACATAGAAATCTTCACAATTCTTACTTCAAAGGATGGATTTTGATAAAGTTACCAAAGAACCATGAAGCACTAAAGAGGTTTCTAGTGTGGAGCTCTGGTGAAATTAAACAAGGCTTTAGTGACTGGGAGGAGACTATTTGTCACTCATTTGAGTTCTGGGCAGAGCAGATGTTCTCCGACTCACAGCTGGCTGAGGGTCAGGAGGCTCTGGAGGGTCCACCTGGGAGCTGTGGCTGGTGGGCAAAGAACTGATCCCTCCGTGAAGAGCATGGACCAGTGTCTGCAGGACTGTGCCAGGCACAGCCTGGGGCGAGAGGTTAAGAATCCTGAAGATAACAATAATAAGCCTGGCTGTTGTCTTTGCCCCTGTGCCCAGTGGTGCCCAGTGCCATTCCCAGCAGATCCCAAGGCCTTGCACGGAGGTCACACGGGACAGGACAGCCCCTTGCCCAGTGACCCCCTGCCACCAGGCAGCTTTTCTATCCCTGCCCCTTGGAACGCAGAGAGGGAGAGAGCACCAATTTGAATTCATTTTCATCCTTATCGGCTCTGAAAGATGCAGAAAAAAGAGAATTGCTGAGGAGCTTTGTGCTTGCAGCCACCACGCGGGTTGCGTGAGGACATGCTAGTAAACGCCTGCTGGAATATCTCTTTTTAAATGAGGTTAAAAGGGTGGGGGTCTTGGAAAACAGGTTTTAGTGTCCCAATGAAAGCATGACAGCAACAATTTATAATTTTCTGCTGTCCAGTTCCCTCCATATTTCTCCCTGGCTGCACATCCCTCCTCTCCTCTCCCCCTACATCCATCCTCCATTTCCTGCCGGCTCCTCAGCATGCGCTCCAGCCTCCTGTGAAATGGTGGCATGCAGAGGGAAGGGAGGAAGAGAGGGAGGAAGAAAGGGGCTACGGTGGGGAGGGCAAGGGAAAGAGAGAGATTGAGAGAGACAGAGAGAATGTCAAAGCTCAAGTCTGGCATTTGCCTATTTAAATTCAATCACGCAGCCCTCGCCGAGCTGGAAATGGATGGCCTGCGTTATGAATTTCTGATCAGACGGCTGATAGGTTATGAGCGGGGACGTAATCCCATTGAGGAAGGCTTTTTCCCAAGCAAGGGCAAGCAATAACTGCCCTTCCGAGATGGCTCTTTGCTTTGCCCTTTTAAATTTTTTTTTTCCTTTTCTTAAAAAAAAAAGTCCAAATAAGCATTTTTATGATGATAAATGTGTAATAATGATTCACTCTGCCTGCGTCTGAAATGGGAGATGCCTTGGTGAAGCAGACATGCGCTCAAAATAAACTACCATATTTTTTCTTTTTTAAACCTAATTAGAATTCTTGCCTTCGCTCAGCTCATTTTGTACCAACACTAGTGATCTAAAAAGAAAGTGAAAGGAATGAACACGTGCATTGAGACCGGTATTTTTAATACCCTGCAGGGTTTTTAATGTTTTATAGTTTGCCTTTTTTAACACGATGTGTTTACATAAAAGGATACAAAAAATGTTTCTTCAACTGGCAATAACTTCTGGCACACAGTGAGGCAAGCCAGAAATTAGCTCAGAAGATGATGTTTTCTTACATCTACCCCTGTGACGTGGTGATGTTGTACTGAACTAATTGAAATAGCTGAGGACACTGGCAGATTTGCAGTAGCCAAAGTGACCAGGCAGGGACAGAGCAGCCGCCACGGTGGTGCATGCCCGCCCTGGGGCCTCCACAAGCTCACACACAACTTTCCTACTCATCAAAAGCAGGAAACAGGGAGTTTGCTACTTAAAATTCAGTATCTCTGTGCTGAAACAACACCCATCCCTGTGTGCAGGGACTGGAACCAGTCCTGGGGAGAAGGACATAGGATCTGCACTGACAGGGCTGGAGCTTCTGAAAACAATCCAAAGAGAAAAAATATCTTTTGCAGGCACAGGAGAGGAAGGGAAACATCTCAGTGTTGGTGCTGAGCAGGAACTTACTCTTGGAGTTGCATCTCTAAACGTGTTTCAGAGTGCAAGGAACATGGAATCACAGAATCCCAGAATGGTTTGGCTTGGGAGGACCTTAAAGCCCATTCCATCTCACCCCTACCACGGCAGTGACACGTCCCTCTGTCCCAGGTTGCTCCAAGTCCCAGTGTCCAACTTGGCCTTGGGCACTGCCAGGGATGGGGTAGCCACAGCAGCTCCGGGCAGGAAGAGTCCCCTGGGACCTGGGATTTAGCAGCCACCTCCCACAGTCAGGAGCTAAGTTTAGTCTCACAAATGCAGCTCATTCAGAAGATCACAGCTACTGGAGTACAGACTTCTCATGGTTTTCCTCATTTTGCTCAACTCCTGGATCATCATCTAAAAAGCAGAGTGTTGTGGGGAGTCTCCCAGGTGTGCTGGGCCAAAGCATCACATCCTGCCATAATCCAGCCCCTCAGGTGACCAACATCCCACCTGCGCCACCAGCACATGGGCCCAGGGGGGAGAGGCTGGGACAGCTTCTGACACAACAGCCTGATTTTCTCTTGTAGGACATTGCACTGAGATGAATTTGCCTGTGCCAAATTGCCAAAGCTCCATGCACAAAGGGCAAATTGTTAAGCAGATATAATATAGTGATTTTTTTCCCCTTCTGATGACATCATAACTGCAGAATTTCTGAATTTACACATACCAAAAAGGAGGGTCCCAGGAAACCTTTGCACTGTAAATGGCTGTTTTTCCTGAGGAACGTAAAAAGCTGGTGATCCAGGTGGTTTCCAGCTTTCACATACCTCAAATGGTTAATTTTACTCAGTATCAACCACAAATGGGCCAGAAACCTGCAGCTGATAATTATGAAATACCATGGCCACAGGGGAGTTTCCTCCCCAGCACCATTGGTTAAGGATTGTCTTATGTCCTGGAGCTGTCAAATTTTGACTATTTAATTGAAATTACATACATTAGCATGGGTGTTCTCATTAGCCATAAAATAAAACATCTAATATTTTCCATCTTGTTGCATCAACATCTGGTGGTGATGAACTCTGAGGGCTGCAAGCCCAGAATGTAAAAGCATCAGTGTTTAAATTTGTCACCTTTCAGTGTCACTTTCTGGCTTTCTACATTAGAAGAAAGGAAAACAAAAGGGAAGGAGCGGGAATGAAGAATTGCGTAATATTAGCCTTCATTTTCTCCTTTTGTATCATAAGCAGAATAAAAAATTTGCTTTAACTGAGGTGGAATTGTCAGTTATCTAGCACATCACAGAATTTATTTTCACTTACAGTTTCTAACTATCTTCCATTACCAGATCTTAAATCCAAATGTTGATATTCTTCTTCAGTTCACAGGACTGTTCAGTTCACAGTTCCCAACAACCAAGTGAAACTCCAGAAAGATTTTTTTTTTTATTATCTGTGTTCTAATCAAATACAGGAATTCCTAAGCTGGTGATTACAGCAGTGCCACTTGTATTTGCAATATCTGCTTTACATGTTTATTTAGTAAATCAAAAATAGAGCACAGATGAAGAAGCAGCCTACAATAATAAAGCATCTTCTTGCAAAAAGCTTTGAGTGGTTTCTCTAACTTATCATTACATTTAAACTCATTTTTTCCTGGTTTTCACTTCTGCAGTTAATAACTTTTATACAGCCATCCTATAATTACATTAACAAAAAAGTAAATTTCCCCCATTTCTCACTACATTACCAGTATTACAGCGTTAATGGCAAATTAACCAGTAAACCTGAAAATTAAGTCAACTCATCTTGCACTCATAGGGCAGGAATCTGTAATTTAGACAGGTTGGAAGTTTTCAGTGGGGGTTTTAACTATTGTTGAGCTTCTGCTTTTCCCAGTGTACCAGTAAAAGCCACCCAGGAGCCATTGCCTTGTTCTAATCACCACTCAGCCCTCTTTAGCTGTTTCCAGAGCTATGACAGTGCTCCAGCAGAGAGTGACCCACGACATCCCGCCCTGGCACGGGACACGCAGGGGACACACAGTCCCTGGCAGTGCCCAGAGCCACCAGGGCTGCTGCACAGAGCTCTGCTGAGTGCTGTCCTGCACCGTGTCCTGTTCAGGCAGTGCACACCCTCAGAGTGCCAGTCCTGTCCCTGCTGGGTTATCCACGGAGCACGGCAGTGCCAGCACAACCCCCCAGCACGTTCAGTCCCAAGCAGCAACGTCAAAGCCCTCAGTGCAGGACAGCTTGTGGAACACGTCCTGCAAGGAATCATGGAATGGTTTGGCTTGGAAGGGACCTTCAAGCCCATTCAGTGCCACCCCCTGCCATGGACAGGGACACCTTCTGCTAGCCCAGGCTGCTCCAAGCCCCGTCCAGCCTGGCCTTGGGCACTGCCAGGGATCCAGGGGCAGCCACAGCTGCTCTGGGCACCCTGTGCCAGGGCCTGCCCACCCTCACAGGGAAGGATTCCTTCCCAATATCCAATCCATCTCTGCTCTCTGATAGTGGGAAGCCATTCCCCCCTGTCCTGGCACTCCAGGTCCTTGGTACACATCTTGTATTTCAGCTCCAGCTATGGTGTGATGGGATCCTCGGCCAACCTTTCGTGCTCCCAAGCTAAGGAGGAGAGGGACAACACAAACTTGGCTTTAAATGAACAGAATTTCAATAACAACAGTCAAAATACATCTTTGGAATATTAGATTTATGCAGTGGAAAGGAACCATCAAAACCGTTCCATTTCAGAAATATAAAGGCTTCCTGAGCTAGTGAAGCACAACAGAAACACTCAGTGATAAAGGACATCACAGCTCTTTATAAACTGAACCGGTGGTTTCCCAAATTTAATATGCATGAACACTGCATGTGAGTCCTCTTAAATCCAAGTACCAAACCCTGCCTGTTTAATAAATCTCACCAGTCCTCCACTATTAGACAGGGGATTAAAACTAATCTATCAATCCCAAAACCAAGCACAGAGTGGATTAAAATGCAAAACACATGAGAGTATGGATATGCTTAATGCTAAATAACAAACATTTCAATCACAGAAATCATTTTTATCTTCTTGTTTATGCTAAGTAGATTCTATTAGGCTTAATATCTGTATTAGCACAAGTGGGGGAAGAAACAGTTTTAAGGAGACCTAAATACTTGAATGCTACTGGATTGCTGTGAGCAGAAACTCTCATGGTGGAAGTGAACACACCCCAGTGTTTGAAATTATGTTTACTCTCTCAGGCCAGCTCAGTGGTGCTTGACCTTTTTCCTATGTTTTTAACCTGAAGCAGAACACCTGGAGGGTCCTGACAAAGCCAGAACTGAAACCTGTTATTTGCATCAGACATCTGAATATCCCTTTCCCCCCACTCCAATGTTGCCACAACATCGGCCTCACACCTGGACGCTCAGGGCTCCTTGTCACCTACCTGTGCTTTGGGTGTGGTTTGTTGGGTTTTGTTTAGGAGTATGTGAAAAAAGCTCATCCCACCATAGGATAAATATAATAAAAGATGGAGCTATGTGTGCCTGTATCACATAGGGAAAGACCGAATATGACTCACACAACAGCTCTCAGTTCACCCAATAATTCACTTTGTCACTGTCACTCTGAATTCCTGCAATGGCATGATCCCCCTTTCTGGCAGGAAGTTATCCATCTACATCTGCATTTGTCTATCTGCCTGGCAGAGATAAGGATTTGGGAACACTGCACCCAGCTGTGGCAGGAGAAAGCACTCAGTGTTTCCTTGATTTTTAGTGCTGGGAAATGCCCAATGTTTGCTTGAATTCACATGAGAGCATCCCAAAACTGCAGAGCTGGACCTTCTTCCTTGGCATCCCAGCAAAAACTATTCACTGAATCAGAGGAATCCTAAGATTTGGCATGAAATAATGTCCACCAGAGATCTGTGTGAGGCCACCACCAGCCACATCTCGCTCACCAGCACGTGGAGTTGTGGGGGGATGTCACACCAGCAGACGTGAAGCTGCTGTATGAACCCCTGCATTGTCCCAGCAGAATGGTCAATGAGGACAGTGGGCTGCCTGGGCAGAGGGAGAAGGGCACACAACTTCAGGCCATCCAGCTGGAGAGGGAAATTTGCAACAGGAAAAAAGAAAGGAACAGCCAACCCCTCAATAACACTAACTTACAATGCTGCGTATTTGTCTGTGGGATCTTGGGTTTGGTGTGGCAGAAGGCTCTGGTGTTACTTCAGCTGGAAAGTGCTGCTGACTTGTATCATTCGTGTTTAACTTCACCTGGGTCATGAGACAGTTTTTCTGATGTCTCGTCATTCAGTAGTGACTGAAGTCCTTCATTCCCTCAGGAAAGCATGAAATGCAGAGGCAATACAAAGCACGCTACTTTTTCTACAGTTGAAATACTTAAATAACAGATCTCTGCTCTCCTAATCTTTGAGTTTTAGCAGAAATGACAAATTCAGAAAAGGAAGAAGGGAAGGGCGCAGCAGTTTGATAGCTTCTCCTCGATCTGGAAGCAGGGGTGTATATATATAATTTGCCAGGAAGGGAAGGAAGCAAGGGCAGCTCAGGCCTCTCAGCCCCTCTCCCACAGGTAACTCTGCCCCTGCTCACAGCTCTGCTCTCACCTGCCCATCCTCGGCACACCATGGCTGTGCAAGGGCACAGCACAGGGCACCAATGCCTCGCTTATCAAAGGCAAGCAGCACTTCTCCATGGCCCTCTGCCCTAGGGAGGCTCCCCAGGCTCAGGAGCTGAGTGTACAGTGCACCAGATCCTCCCTGCCCCCTGCGGACACCACGAGCCCTTCCTCTGCTCTCTTCCCATTCATGGTCAGCATCATCACTCCCCAGTGACCGTCACTCCACAAAGGTCCAGAGTGGTTCAATTCTGGTCTTTCCTGGCATTTCCACTTTCCCTACCTAACCTAACACTCAGCACCCAAGATGCCAAGGGGGAGGTGAGAAGTCAGGATCACCACACTTAAACGGCTCACAGGTGTTAGCAAAAGCTGTGCAAAATAAATTAATGACTTTATTGTCAGTAATTGTGGAAGCACTCAATTAAAATGCCATTTAGAAAGAAGAAATACCTTGGACAAAGACAAAATACCTGGGAAAAAAATTAGTCTGTGGCAGCATGGGACTCAAAGAAATCTGTGTGCAGGGCAGGAAGCAAAATGGTGCACAAACTATCTGAACTTAGAGAGCAGCTCTGTAGCAATGGGAGGCGACTAAAGACCCATCCAGCTTCGCCCAGCCTGCAGCACAAGCACATGTGTCTGGGGAACAGCCATATTGCCCTCTCAGTCTCCAACCTCCATCTTCCTGTTCCTGCATGTGGTTGGGGGCCCAGCTGCCCCAGCTGTGTGATTTGGGTACCTCTGCCAGGAAAGCACATCACCACTCAGAAATCATCCATGGCCTTCCCAGGGCCTGGATCAGCCCTCCCTGTTCTGGGCTCCCTCTCCCAGCCAGGGCTGCCCTGGAACAAAGAGGGGCAGCTGGGCCCTCGCATCGCTGTTTGGCGGATCAGAGCCCTGGAAGTGTGGAGAGCTTTATAAGATTAATTCTTATCTCTCTGGGCAGTGGGTCAAGTCAGAACCGTCATTCAACGAACTCTGCGGATAATCTCCCTTTATTACTTTCAATCAAACTAAGTGTCTGCAATCTGCAGCATGGTTACTAATTTAGTGAAAGAAATTACCTGTAGAGCTCGATTATATAAGAGACAAAATACAAAATAGTCCGGGTAAGCAGCCATTCACTTTGTACATCCCTCAGTGCAGAGCAAAGCTGCTCCAGCCTGGCTGCATCTACACCCACAGCTGCTCCGAGGGGGAAAACACCCACAAAGGAGTGGACAGTGTGTTTGTCCCCTGCCTAATTAAACTAAGAGAAAAAGAAACTTATGCTTAGGGCTACACTTGGCATCAAATCTAAAAATTTGCTGCTTGCGAATATTTAACAAATGCGTTTTGTGAGAAATCAGATTTCCAGCGTATTCTGGTTAATGGAATTCTGCTGCAGCCCCTGGACAAAACAATGTAAAGCTGCCTGGCTTGTGGAAATCATTCTCCTCCAGTGATGGATAATATAGCATGAGGTTTGCCTTGGTTTGATTAATTTCGGAATATTGCAGAGAAGCTGCATAATCCCTAAGATAGCAGAGAGAAGGAGCAAGACACGATGGAGCAGGATAAAAGCGCGCAGTAACGAGCACAGGCGGTTTCATACATATATTATATAGATATTAGAGCAAGGCTCACGAACTCGGGGGTCTGGGCAAGTGGTGACCACAATAAGGGGCAACACTGAAAGCAGAAACCACTAAACATTTCTATGGCTATGACCAGAGACAGAACACAAACAAGAAAATTCCCGTTGCCTTTTTCCATTCACAACAGCCATTATTTATACAAGCCCTGAATATGAAAAAGGCTCTAACAAATTTACTGTGGGGTTTGGATGGATGAGGATGACGAATGATGGATGAGGGAGGCAGAGGATTCCCTTATTAAAGCATCAAATCTTTCCCTAAATATCAAACAGACATCTCAGCCTCAACCACTCAGCTCAGACCAAAAATTATGCAAACCAAAGAAGCAAAATTTTGCTTCTTGATAAAAACTAAAAATTTGTCTTACATGTTACACAATTTTCACTATATAATTTTGCAATTTTTATGCTGGGTTTTACACCTATTTGAAAGATTAATTAAAAAAAAAAAAGACAAATGTGACAACACAAAACCCCAAAACATCAATGAATTTCTTTACAAATCTGGCAATTTGCATAATTACAAAATTGCCCTGTTTGGCAGTCCAGGGAAACAGCTCCAACACCCCGTCCCCAGCAGCCTTTCCCAGTGTCACCAGCAGAGCCACCATTACAGGGGTGTCTGGTGGGAACCTGCCGGGATCCTGGTGGGCACTGGGCAGGCAGAGCCCCATCCCATCCACACATACTGGAAATCTATTAACTTCCACCTATCTCTGTGTTGCCTTAAAACCCAGCCCTTTTCTTTTCACTTTCCTTTTCCACCTGCACACAGGAGGACACAAAAAAAGAGCTGCAGTAACAACAAAGGAACACGGGGGTGCAAACGAGGGGCAATCCCACCCAGGGCTCTCCGACGTTTTCCGGTGAAGTCAGCAGCAGCAGCAGAGTTCCCCTGTCACCATCAGATGCTGGTGGCCACGTAGCCCTGGGGCAGCTCAAACTGGGAGCAAGATGAGGAAAGAGCATTGCCTGAAGTCTCCTCTCTCCTGTGCCCAGCCCGAGGGTGAGCCGAGCCGGTGCACACACCGGAGGCGCGGCGACTCCGACTCCTTCAGGAGACATCATGAAGAAAGGAGAAGCAGCCCCAGACCTCGAGCGAGATGAGGCTTCCAGGACTGCAAAGCAGCAAAGCCACGGTTTATGAGGGAGAGAAACAGTACAGGAGGATGACAAGTAAGACAGGAAAATAACGTGTAACACATGGAAATTGAGTATTTTCAGCTGCAATGTACAGCAGTGACCATCCTACTTCCAAAATAATATTGCACAATTAGAGATGATTCACAGCAATCTGCCAGGAATGATCAGGGATATGGAAAATCTCTTGTATGACCAGAGTGAAAGAATTTTTTTTTTTCTAATCTTAACTAGGCAATAAATAAGAGGAGACATAACAACAGTGATAAGATAATGAACAACCTACACAGGGGGTAGATCAGCTGCTTCTGGGCCATCTCATAACACGAGTACCTGGGCATCCTCCATGAAATTAAAAGGTGATGCATTTGAAACCAATCAGGGGAATTTCTTTCCACAAATGTAAATTAAACCTGGGGACTCCCTGACACTGAGCATGCCAAGCAGAGGAGCCCAGACAGATGCAAAAATGGAGTGGACAGTTCTGGTAATTCTAAAATAATATTTTAAAAATCCAGAATTAGAGTTGTTAATGACAACAATTTTTAAAACCCAACAAAATACCTCATACAAGTTATGGTTTAATTCACTTTCTAAATAAAGGGAATCAAGATGAAAAACAGCTCCTTCCTCTCTGCAGCCCCGCAGCTCCCCAGGAAGGCTCACACTGCATCCACCAAGCTGGTTGTAGATTTTACTGTTTAAAATGCCCCAGTGTTTCCCTCTTTGCTACACAGCAAATGCATCGGATGAAAACGCAGACAGCTCAGGTCCTGGGCTCAGCATCCCAGGAAATGGAATCCACATGAGAAAACATCCCCTTAACTGCATTTTGATTAAAGCTTGTCACAAAGTGTTTTCTCCCTTTTTTGTGTGGGAAATAAACCCAGCCCAGTCCATTTCCACAAAGAATTGTTTGACTCAGTTTAATCAAAAATAAGAAACTTTTTTTAAAAAATCTGCTTTCAAAAATTAGTTGTTTTTCCTGTTAAAGGTCCAAGATTTTCAATCAAGACAGATATTTAGGTGAAAAATTCCATTTCCTTACTACATCATTTTTAGCTGTGAAAAAGGGGTGAGTGTAGCTTTTTTTTCAAACACCTCTTGTTCCTCAGCATAATCAGAGAATCCCAGAACAGTTTGGGTTGCAAGGGACCTGAAAGTTCATCCTGTTCTACCCCCTGCCATGGGCAGGGTCACCTTCCACTGTCCCAGGGTGCTCCAAGCTCCATCCAACCTGGCGTGCGACACTTCCAGGGATGGGGCAGCCACCCTTCTTGAGACAATGAATTCGCTTCATGTTCTTTGTCCCCAGGGCACAGCATGGGACAAGGGCAGCCTTGGCCCTGACCCCCACCACAGTCACTGCCTGGGAACATGCTGAGGGAAGGGGACAACGTGCAGCCATGGGAATGGAACACCTGGACGAGCATCTTTGCACTACAGTTCAGTCAGAGCTTTACTGAGAATCAGACAAGAAAAGCCAGGCAAGAGGTAAAAGCTACTCCCACCAGTTGCCTCATGGTCCGTAGTCCAGTTTTTGCATCAGCTGCTAGAATTCCATGCAGTGTGGTTTTTTTTCCAGTGAATGCAGTTTTTTAGCCCCCAAAAAGTGATAAATAAATGATAGTTGGGTAAAGCTGCGTCTGGGTTTAAAGGAGAAGACGAGCAAAGTGAGGCAGCACCAGAGAAGGCAACAGCTACAATCAGATTAGGCTGCAAACACCTTTAACTCTTCCTTTATTACTGCATCTGTGAGATCCATTTAAAATTATTTTTAACCTTATAATTTTATATTTTAAGTCTCTAATCAATCACATTTACCTCCCCTGGGTGGTGTGTTTTGGTATCTGGTTATTTATTCACTTTAGTGCTTGAATGGTTGTGCAGCAAGGGAGGAGCTCACTGAGGGCACTGGCACTAACACAGGAGCAGCTGGCATGACCTAAAGGAGCCCAAAGCCTTCTGGCCACTAAATTCCACTTCTTTTTTTCTTTTTGGAAGTGGTGGGGGCTCAGCTGATGCTTTCTAGTCCCTTCCAATCATTGTGTGTGATTCCCACGATCTCCTAAAGCTGAGGAGTTTTAGTCCTCATTCAAACAGGTCCACGTGACCACAGAGTGAAAATGCCGGGCTGATGTCATGTTTAGGGTTTGGAGGAAAAACCTCCCAGCCCATTGGACTGCCCCGAAAACAGGGCACATGTCAGCACAAGCTCTTCAGGACAGCAAACCCTCAACTGCAGCTCCGTGTTTTATTCTGGATGTGCTCCAAGGACACAGCAAACCAATCCACCACAAGTATCACAGCTTTCCAACAGACAATGCATCCAAAAAGGCTCCTAACTGCAGGAAAACAAGTCTATAATTACATAATTGAGCAGATGCACTGCAAGTTTTCTTTTTTGTTACTCTTTGGATTTTTCAAAGGCAACGGGACAGCGCTGTGCTAAAAAGCAATAAAGCACGGGTAATTTAATACGAAATTACATCCATATTGAAAAGTTTACATGAAGTTGAGAGCAGGCAGAGGTCAGGTTTGCAGCGGGACTGTCTTTAATTGTGGCCATCAGGTTTAGCAATCCAGATCTCTGGATCAAAGACAAATAGAAGGCGTTTCCTCACCAATGACTAGTGAAAGCCGACAGTGAGCACAGCACTGTCTTGCACCAAAAGGTCATAAAAATGATTATCTGAGGGGGAACATGTCTCGCTGTTCAACACACACCTTCACAAAGGCACCGTGGCTTTTTCTAGCAGATTTTTCAGCAATTAGAAGCATAAATTAAAATTTTTACTATCAGTTTTCAGATGTAAAGGGGTTTTCTTGTCCTCTAAAAAAATGTTTCATCTTTGTGTAGGTCTTTTTTAGTATTTTTCAGTTGCTTTCAATCATCCTCTCAGCCCGGTGAAACAATTCCTCCCTCCTTAGGGAAGAGATGTGAGCTGAGACACTGTTTCCTTTCTAAGGTGGGGGGAAAAGGAAAAAAAATCAAATGAGGAGTAAATTATCAGCAAATCAGATAGAAACAAGCTCCCCAGATCTGCAGATCCATTGAACAAATGAAGCAATTTCATCTCAGCTCGCTCTGGGGGTGGGATTTTAAGTGGCCAAGGGGGACTGGAGCGGGATGCTGGCAGCCGAAGCATCACAACATTTGCATGCACAGACCACTCAAATCTGCACCAGGAGACTACTTGTGAGAATCCATCTTTTTTCACTTAACAAGATACAAAATATAAAACACATTTGCCTCTTATTAAGCCTCTCTTGTAAGTGGTTCCAGGTCCACCATTTTTAAAGAGGGGGAGAGGGGAGCCTGGATGCTCTCTTGGGAATTTCACAGGAGTGACTGGAGATGAGGTACAGGCTGGAAGCCTTTATTACACTTTTTTTTTTTTTTTTTAAACTTTTTTTTCCCTTGTCTCTAAAAGCACAGAAGGAATAACATTTTAAATCATTAGCATTTACTTTAAGTAGCACTTTCTCCAACTCAGCTTCCCTTCCTGGCCCTCACCCTGCTCGCACAGAAGAGCTGCCCCAATGGAACTGCCTTCTGGTTTTGGAAGGCAGAAGGTGTTTTTTTTTTTTGAAACTCTGGCCTCCAAACTGAGGCAGCTGTGAAAGAAACCCTAATCTTGTTTTTCTTTAAAGTATACTGAGAACAGGGTTCTTGTGTTTATTAGCACCCAGACCCGCAAAGCATTTTGCCTCTTAGATTTCCTTTAGTGCTCTTGGAGTGGTTTCTGGTTTGGTTTAAAAACAAACCAACACAAAAGCAACACCAACCTCTGCAAAAAACAAGGATTTTTAGCAGCCTCAACCCAATTCACAGTCCTATGTCACACATTCCACAGCATTTTCGTTTCTATGCTTGTTAAATATTAGATGCAATATTAAAATATTGAAGAGAAAAAAGGAGGCTGGTGGCAACAGCTTGAATTTATAACCCAGACAAAGCGATCGGCATGGTGAGTTATGAAAGGAGTTGTGGATCCTGCAGGTTTGATCACGTTACAGAACAGAGTTATGAAATACCCCTCATTCAATGCTGAGAAAGGAAGGAAAAACAAGTGGCTCCTTTACCTAGAAATTAGGTGTTAATGAGAGCTCTTCAGAGTTAAAAATAGTCTCATTTTCACTGCAAAACAGACTACGTGTTCTCCCTTGCCATTTGCCTGTAAGGAAACCTGGGCACAGGTGCTTTGTCTTGAAAACTGAGGATTTCTAAGAAAATGGTCTGTATTTCAGGAACAGGCCTTCATTTCCCCATACAGGAGGAGGCAGAAGTTCTGCTAGAAAACAGCAAAAGGGATGGAAAACAGAGCATCTGTTGGAAGAGAAAAAAACACCCAAACCCTCATTTCTACTCCATTTGGAATCTAAACCCCTTGGGTATTTCCAGTGCATCTTTCCCAAGTCTGGCAGTTGCCACATTTCCCCTAAATCTCCTGGATTTGCTACTAAAGCATGTATTGAAGAGCCCCTTGTGTGGTGAAAAGTTCCATCAGCAGGTTCAGTCCCTGGAGCAGCTGTGCAGGCTTGGGGAACCCAGTAGCTGAGCGGGTCCCCAGTCAGATGCGCAGCTCAGGGCAGGAGATGCATTGGCACCACAAGGTCCTCGGGGTGAGGGGCCTGGCGGGGCTCTCAGGTGCCAGCTGAGCCCCTCAGCAGGGTGGTGACACCCCTGGCCCAGCCCCAGAAACGCAGTCAGACAATGAGAGCTGTGAGCAAAGAACATCTCTTTGTCACTGGTGACAGCAGCAGAGGACCAAAGGTACACAGGTGACATCTCTCACCACCTCAGCACACACATTCACCACCCAACACTTGGCCACCTCGGCCACCCTGCAGCCAGAGGGGACACCCATTTTTGGACTCCAAGCCTCTCAAACACACTCCCCACCATTCCCTATATCACCACCACCAACTCTTCCAACTGCTGTCCCTGGGCTGACACTTTAGTGTAGGATGGGAGGCAAGCCCAGCTCTGACCTTCCCAGCAACAGCCACAGCTCAAGAGGTCCCTGCTGAAAGGTGGCATCCACACCTTCTGCTCAGTGAAGAGACCTCCCAGGCACTCCCGAGGAAGGGCTGGTTTCCTGAATGGTTACACCAGGTCTCAAGATTTGAGAGAGGTAAAGCCAGTTACTAATCACTAATTCCTGTGGGACATTTCACCCATGGATAACTGTGGATAACCACGTGCACGGATAACTGTGGATAACCACGTGCATGGATAACCATGGAAGGCTGTGGGCAGGCGGGGGAAGAGCTCATTTTGTTATGGCCTCAGGACACTGAGCTAGAATCAGTCTAACAGGAAGGTGAATGTTATTGAGCCACAAGCTTTCTCTCAGATGGTTTTCTCTTCAGAAGTTTACCTTACCTCCCAAATTAAATTTTTTGGTAATATTCAATACCTTAAAAAAAAAAAAAAAGCCCAAAAACCATTACATTGTAGAAGTGTGTCCACAGTTATTTATTACCTGCCTTGTGGTCTGAACAAATATGATTTTGTTATTCTATGTTGTCAATAGGAAAAGCACATATGGTTTTGGTTGACAAAATTATGATAAAATTCACTGTATCCTAAAAAATGATTGAAAAGTTTGCAGATGGTTTCTGGGCATACTAGGGAGGGGGAGGATTGAATTTCAACAAAAGACGTGCCAAAGTTTTTTCTCTTCTTACTGTTCACCCTGTTTCCACATCCCAGCTTTTTCCTTATTAGATATGAGGGTAAAGCAGGTATCCAGCCCAGAACTCATCTGTTTCTCTTTAGCTTTTGGCATTCCATCACACTTGGTCATGTTCACATGATGTTATACCCAGGTCCCTTCACAGATAAACATGAAATGACATCATACGTTCAAGTCACAAACAGCAAAACCCAATTACAGTAATCTAAAGAATTTTGCACAACAAAAATTTCATGTTTCATGAATATTTCTGATCCAAAGGTTTTCAGTTAATCTGAATCTTGTGAATCTTGTTTTTTTTTGTTTTTTTGTTTTTTTAACTAAGTTGTGTTCTCAGTTCTTTCACTCCCCAAGGGACATAAAACTGGGGGGAGGGCCAGAACTGCCAATCCAGATCAGCAATTATTCAGTTTGTTTTGAACTGATAAGCCCTTTTCCTCAGTGCTGTTCACACAGGCAAGGCCAGGCCTTCAGTGGGTTCTGCTGCAGCTGCTTGTGGAGCTTTTGCACATTGTGTAAAACAAAAGACCTGTGCGAGCTCCACTTTATCCATTTCATCTCCAGAGCATCTCTACGAAGAGATTTCACCTGTTACAACAGAAAGACAACTTCTTTCTACTTTGTTTTTCTGGGGAAAATACCGATTTACCTTTCTGCTTGTCCCTAGAGCTGCAGCGACTGGAGCCCTGTGAATGTGCTGGCTGCGTGGGCTGGCAGTGGGACAGACCCCTGGGGTGCAGAAGGGAGAAGGGCCTGGCAACTGCAGGCTGGAGGTCTTGAATGAACCCCCACGCACTGGGACCAACCTGCTCTGTGAAAACAATTGGTGGGGAGCACCTCTCACCTTCTCATGCTTTCCAGTAATTTGGGAACAGACTTCAACCTGTCATGGCAATTTTTCTCTCCATGATGCTGATGGTAGTTGATGATCTGCTACATCAACACCTCTCACAGCTGCTCCCATGGTGTGCACACTCCACGTGGTGATCAGTGGGGGCTGGAAAAACACAACCTGGGCAGCAGAGTCTGCTCTCCTCAGCAGAGGGTGGAGGGATGGTGTCCTCACTGTGTCTGAACAAGAAGCAAGCTCTGAACTCTGTCCCTGCTCTTTCTTTTGAGCCACATTAGTGACGGATAACCTGGAATGCTCCAAATTTATTCCACTTGCCAGAGTATTTCCACCTCTGCCAGACCTGTCAGTGGCCTTCAGCAGCTGTCATCCTGCCTGCCTGGGATGTCCAGGGAGCAGCAAGCCAGCCTGGAGCAGATGGATAATTATTGAAGGAAGAACATCTGGAAGGTGTCACTGGAGTGTTAGTAGCTCTCCCTGTCTATGAGCTATGCCCAAACATGTCGATAAGTTTCCCAACATGGAATTCATTTTTTCTAACAGGATACATGTGGAAGTTCATGTTTCAGCAGTGGCCAGAAGTGGCTTTTTTTCCTCTTCAAAAAGATTTGTGACCTCTTCTTCAGGCTACTGTAATGTGATTTATTCACGTCTCCTCTCAGAGAGCACTCAGGGAGCCCAGTGGAACAGCAGACAGGAGCACAGCTCCCAGCTCTGAGTTGCTGGGAGCTGTGCTCCTGCACCCTCTGCCCACGAGTGCACTGATGCTGGCACAGAGATGCTCCATGCCAGAGCCACCAGGGCAGGCCAGGCTGGGTAAGGACAGCAAGACTCCATGTGCAGAGCAAGTGTGGGAGTGCAGCACACAACAGAGGGATGCTTCCCATCCCACATCTGCACCCAGCAGCTGCAGCCAGCTCTGGGCACTCTCTGTGCTCCATGAAGGAAAACAGGACATACGCCTGGTACAGCATCACCCACAGAAACACAGGTGCACAATAGTGCCTGTGCCTTCTTCCTAGAGCTACTTTCATTCTGGAAGGGATCCCTGGGACATGCAGGGTGACAGCCCAGCACCTACAAATGCCCACGCCCACCCAGCCATACCTGTTCAGTGCAAGGGCCCCTGTCCTACAGCACTGACACAACCTTCTGCATAGGCAATTACTGCACTGTGCAAAGGAGAGATTTGAGCAGTGACCAAGGAGGGAGATGCTCCTCCATGCCCACACCTGCTACCAGCCGAGAACCAAATCTTATCTAAAACTATTTTCTCATTCAGCATGTCTCCAAGCACATATTAAAATAATCAGTTTAACTATCACAATGACCCCAGACAAACACAGCAGCTGGAAGATCCATAGCAACAACTCAAACAACATCCTTGCAGAACATGGCACATCACGTGGCTTTGACAACACCACACCTCTGAAGGTACTTTCTCAAAGCAACCATGGGAACAGCTTGGACAGAGAGCAACACATTTTTATGCCTTGTCTGAGCTGCCAGTCTCTGTCCAAGGCCCTAAGAAGCAGGGTCAGCACTCTGCTTCACTGCAAGTCCTTGGAATGATGCTTAAACCTCTAACCCAGTTAGAGGGAAGAATTCTACCCAGTCAACCTTCCTCATATGTAGTAAAATAACACATTTATTTACTTCCTTGAACCCACCAATATGCTGTTCATTTTGGTGATTGATAGAATTGGGTTATAATAAGCATACTTTATTATTGAAAAATTTAATTTAAGGTTTAAACATAAAACAAATGGTATTTTCAAATCTATTTTAATGGAGACTATCAAAACCATTCCATTGCCATAAGGGAAAAATTCTGTCTCCATATCTGTTATGTATATATGCATAAAATCTTCAGCCTACAAGTCAAAGTCGCCTGTCCTTCTATCAATCCATCATTTTGAAAATAGAATACAGAAAGCCTTATTTTTTCACTTAATTTTCATTAGATTCTTGAGGGAATTAAAATAACACAATAATGGGCAAATGCTGCCACCACAACTCCAAATGACAGCAATGAATCTATTTATGGACAGAATTCGGCCAAAACTCTGGCTTAGAGTGCCAAGTACAGAGCAGACACCCATAAAAGTACTCTTAGAGCTCGACTCTGTCAGGTAGGTAAATAATCTACTTCAAATCCAGGCAGGAATATGCATTCCCTTCATGGCTGGTGCTGCCTGGTGCTCACCATGACGGACTGACCTCATCCATGCTCATGCAGGGTTTCCCTGTCCAGGTGTCAGCTGGGCAATCCTCACATGCAACATGTCAAAGGACCCAGTCCAGCAACCTGCCAGGACACCTCTGGCCTTCCAGCAGGACTGGAGAGGCACCAGGTGTGTGGGGTGACTCTCCCTTTCTTTGTGCACATCACACCATTCACCTCTCCCCACAGACACACTTGGAAAAATATTTGACAATATATTGAGAGAAGACCTTCATAAAGCTTTTCCCTGGCACTTTCCAGAGACCTCTCCATGGCCAGTGAAGACATCACCTTTCCCATCTTTACAATAAAAAATTGCAAAAAGATATTGTCATGGCAGGAGAAAATCCTGACCCCTTCCCCTGCCCTGTCCTTCGCCATGGCTGCAGGTGCCTGCTGTGTGACACAGGTTTTTCAGCATGGTCTTTCAGCCCCATCCTCTCGGCTGCCCGGCTGCAAGATGCCTCTGCCCAGCTGGTGGCCCCTGAAAGGCTCCTCTGCAGCCCCAGGGCCACACCCTGAGCGAGAAGCACTCAGGGCACCACAGCTCAGCAAAGCACCGTCCTGGGGTCAGGAAAAACAGATGCTGGCCCTGCTCTCCTCAAACCCTTGCTCTATTCCTGTTGTTTATTTGTGGATATAGGCAAAACGTGTTTTAAATTTGAATACATTTAAATAAAATGCCATGTGGCTGCCAGCTTGTTGTTGATAAGTAAGTTGAGCTTCAGCCACATGCTGAAGTTCAGGTGGAAGGAATGTTCTCATTCATGTTTTCCTTACATTTTCTTAAAACACCTCAGCACCACAGCACCACATGAAAAGCACAAGGTGTTGGCTGGATTTTTGTTCATCATTTTTAAATTACTTAAATGATGGTCTGTATCCTAACTGGATTTGCCCACTGCCCTGGTAAGTCCACAGCTTCACCTCCTCAACAGGTCAGACCCTTGGTACATTTTGCCTTGCTGCAGGAAAGAAATTTATCTTTTGCAATGACTTATTCTTTCCCTGGATGTTCCTTTGATGCAGGTCTATTGTTTCAGAGGAAAACAAATGTATTCCTTTAGCAGGTTTGTGCCTTCAGTGGAATTTGTCTAAGGAGGTTCCACTGCACAAACACAAAAAGCCCTAATAGATGCAGGCTGGGGCTGCCGCACCAGGCACATGTCAGGTTTGATGACTGATGGTACTTACACAGATTTACACAACAAAAAGTACATTAAAAGGACGTTAAGATTGTGAGCCAATGTCACAAAAGCGTGGAAATTCATATTTCAGGATTTAAACTTCCAATATTGACATGGAATGCTGAATATTAAAATGGGCTCCCATTAGAGTGAAGGCCCTGAATAATTTTTAATCTAGACTATTAATTTCCTGAAATTTGTTGTTCTCTCTGCCTCTTAAGGCCTTCACATTTTTAATTAACTTTTTGTTGTGTCCTTGTCTTGTAATTTCTGAGTTGCTCCTCCAGTATAATTACATAATATATGCGGTACATGTGATAGCTTAATTGGAAATATTAACCACAATATGCACAGAAATCACAAAAAGCTTCATGAAACTTTGAGAGTAAATGTTTCTACAGCTTTAGTGAGTTTATAAATGGTTGCTTCCAGTATTATTCTCTAATAAAAACAATTACACCTAATACCAGCCCAACCTGGAATAGAATTAGGAATAAGGAGAATAATTAGTACCTACAGAATCCCTATGACTGCGATGTTATTGGTTTCAGGTGGAAAAACAGATTTAGGCACAGGCAGCCAACATTAACCCCCCTCTCTTTGATCCCCTGACCCCCTCCCCCCGGGTGTGGCATTATTCCTACAAACCCCTTTTGGATCCAAAGCTTTCAGATGTTGAATTGCTCTTAGGAGATGGGGAGCACTAAAATAAACGGGAACCAAAGGTGCTTAGAAACGTGTGCAGCCTGAAGGATGTGAAGCTAAAAACAGGAAAGTAAATTGTATTTTGGTGGTTTTTTGTAGCATTCAAAAAGATTATTCCCAAGTTTATGCCAGGTCTTATCCTGCTGTCAGCTCTCTCAGGCTATTTTACAAGACTTGCGCGGAAAAGCGTGAGCAAACCCAACGTGCTGTAACTAACTCACAGCCTTGCTGCAGGAATATGCAACTTAAACCAGTGGGTAAAAAGCTACCCCATAATGACTACTTGCTCTGCTCTGAAAGGGGCTGGGACAGAGGGAGGGAGAGGAGGACAGGGAGGAAAGCAGAGTGCAACAAAATAAAGCAGTAACTGCTATTTTGAATACAATTTATGTTTGCTAATTCCATTTCTATCCCTCCAGAAGTGAGGCTCCATCTTAAAGCATGCTACAGCCATTTTACCTTCACCAAGAAGGAACAGAAAATAGGATTCTTCCTGAAATGACCCCAAATATTGGTTCATGAGTTGATGGGACCTAAGCAATGACTAATGGATGATTAGGGCCAGAAGCAATTAAAAAGAGGAATTTTCTTAGTATCCCAAGACAACTCTGTAACCCCATGGTCAAAGGAGCTGCCTGTCTCCAGAAGTGCCTCCACGTTTTGGTGTTAAACTGGGATTGCAATTCATCAGCCCTTAGACCTGTTACTTCAAAGTACAATTGTTTATTGGGTTCCATATTTGTTGAATCTGCTTTCCTGCCTGCAGCAGCTTCACTTCAGATGAGCACAAACAGTGTCTCCCATTCCCTTCCGAAGGCAGTGCCTGGGAGCCTGCCATCCTGTCAGGGCACCGAGCAGTAACACCGAGCACAGACCCCGGCATGGGGGAAAGAACAGGAGGCAACACAGCCCGGGGGAAACACCTCAGTGGTCAACAGCACAGAGGTGGAGGTGGGATAGTGTAGAATATGAACCACCTCTTGCAGAGAAATGTCTGTAATGCAGGACATGCCAGACGCTCTCCAATGCACCAGTGAAAGAACCTGCACCAGGCACAGCTGTCCCCACAGAGAAGGACATCGCGGGCACAGGCCCAGCCCAACATTGGCCGAGGCTCTGAGAGGCGTTTTCAGAGCCTGAGGAAAAGCAGGTGTACTCTTTATCTGTTCCCTGAGTGCATAATGAATGCACAGGTCTGATGTGCTCCGGAAAGAGTCTCAGGTTCTCAGAGTGGCAGGGAGAGCATCAGAGATAAGGCTGCTGGTGAAACAATGGGCTTTTCTGGCCGTATTTCGTGTCCCTGGATCAAAGTCCACTATTCCTTTTCAGGCACTCCTAAAACTGGGGTTTGAGAATCAGGAGAATACATTTCTACTGAAGGGAGTTGTCTAAGGAGTATCTCAGGTGGTTGAACATTTTTTCCCACCAGAAAGTAAATGAACATGAGTTATTAGAAGGGTTTTCCTCTTCACAGAAAAAAAAAAAAAAAAAAAACCACACACATTGAAATTTGGACAAATTTGGATAATCCAAGATGTGACAGAAAAGAGTCAAACACTCCTACTCAACAGTCTCATGGCTGTATGGCCCTGTTTACTTGCAAGCAATCTGGGAATCCTGACCTGAGCAGCTCCCAGAGCTGAAGCCTTTAAGGAGTTGAAATTTGGGGTTATCCTAAGAAACAGATTTCAGCCCCCACTCTGACTAAAGGGCAGCCTTACCGGACCAGCAGCAAGTGCTCATCATAGTGACCATCATAGGGCTTCAGCAGAAGAGCACTATCAGTAACACTGAAAGCTGTGCTGTAGCTGACAGATTGTTATGGCAGAGCACAACGGCATCTCTCAAGTGTCCCCACGCTGCCCAGCCCCGAGTTTGGCTCCTTTCCCACACCGCCTCCATGTCCCAGCCGGTAGACACCGAGTCGTCCTCCCCTGCAAGGCTGAGAAGGGCACTTTATTCTTTCCAGGTGTCCTGCCCTGCTTTATTTATGGGCTCACTTTCTTCACTAGTGTGAGAAACCCAAGCTTTTAGCCAGCTGAGAAGGATTGGCAAGACACATTTGGAAGGGAAAAAAAAATTAGCAACACTTTTTTCTCTCCAACCTTTGCTCACCTTATCAGCAGGGAATTTTCCAGAGCCTCAGCATCTGCCCCACGAGCAACAATGCACAAAGGCTCTGGGTGCTGAAACATGGTCACATCTGATAAACCTGAGCTCTGACTTAGGATAAACCTCCCATGAGGAACACAAAGGAAGATAGACTAGTATTTCTGTTCTCCAGGGCTTTGGTAAAATCATAGTAAGCCCTACGCAGCTCAGGAGCCATTGCATCTCTTGCAGGCCTGATAAAGTCCCCTTTTCCTGTTCCCAAGTCAGTGTAGTGGGGATGGAGAAGAGTGGTCCCCTTCAGTACCACATCAACCCAAAATTACATCCAGCAGCTCCCAACAGCCCAGGAGCCTACTAACACTCCAGCTGGATGAATCTCATTTTTCAAATGGAAATGGCACAACAGAAAAAAACAGTTGTGCATCACCAGTGGCTCCTCCAGTTGTAAATTCGCACTAGCAGCAAGGGGTCTTTTCTGTTGCTGGAGAAGGGACACAGAGAACGTGTTGCAGCAGCTTCATGAAGCTCAGAATCCCTGTGGGACCAAACTGAGGTGAAGTTCAGCAGTGTTGGATGGGGCCCATGGGGCCTGTCCTTATCACCAAGCTCCTGCTCTTGTGCTCTTGGTCATCACAAAGGTGACGTGGGAAACGTGCCAGGAGCTCAGTTTTGAAGCACAGAAGCATGAAGACCCTGGAGAAGTTGTTTCTTGAAAGAAAATTAATCTTGGGTTTATCAAAATGAAGTGTCAGATACCTTTATGCTGATGCAAGAGAGATCCTACCCTGCTTCGTTAATGGCAGGTTATTCTTTTTCCTATGCTGTCAACTATTGTTACTGATTGTTAATAGCATTAATATTTCCATCACTTAATTTATTTCATTAATCCCATTCAAGTTTACCATTGCCAGCATATGAACTGTAAATAGCAATAATAATGCCATCAAGGTTAATATCAGTGATGCTGAAGGGTATTATGTAAAACACAGGCTGTGAGCGGCAGCGAGACAGGCGCCTATAAAACCTGCCCGCGCTAGCGGGGGGTGGGTTAAACAAAGGTCTCGCGCAGATTTACGGAATTGCGTTATCTTCTGGAAGAGGTGAAGATTTAATACCCAAAGCCTCCTTTAAATTTCCTATAATGTTCCTTTCTATCCCTTGACTGTAAAAATACAGCCAGAGACATCCATAAGGAATGGCATTTTTAGCTTAAATAATTAAAAGTCTAATAGTGGTTGCAGTTTGCTTCTAAAAGCAAAGGCAATGGCAACAGACAGCTTGTCCCCTTTTAAATCCCACCCCAACATGCAGGTGTTGGGGTGACTCCAAGCAGTGCAAGGAAAAGGTCTGTAACAGAGCACAGGACAAACAAAATTATGGATGTCCCCTGAAAGCCAAATGCTGAGTGGGAAGGGGGAGGCAGCAACCAGGGGACCCTAACAAGCAAGACACTCACTGTGCTGGCCATGGTGGGGGCGTTTCTGGACACTGTTCCCAGATAATTCCATGACACTGCACACCCAGGGTTGCCCTAAGCACAGCACACAGGTGACTGAGAGAAGCAGCCATCCCATCAGCACTACCATACCTGCAGTATTTATTACCTCCAAAATGAAAATCCATCTGCTACCTAAAGGCTTATCAGCAATTAAAAGGCTAGAATACTTCTACATGAACGACCATTCTCACAACTGGAAGGCTCACGGCCCCAAGGGGACACGGGTCCTCTGTGTTCCTCACTGTCACATCCAGGTAACCCAGCACCTCAGTGCCCTTCTCCCATGGGGGCCAAGGCGGGAAGCAGAGGGGAACCTCCCCAGGGACATTCCTGCTACAGACCCAGCAACCTCAGGAAATATTTGCTAGTGTTGCTTTGGAAAAAAAGAGGGTAAAAAAGATTCAAGAATGAGAATTTAAATCCTACACGAATTTTGGGAGAATAAGGGGGCCACTGGTAAAGAGACCAGTGAAAACAGGGGCTGAGGGAAAAGTGGGGAAAGGGCTCTGTTTGCCCCTCTGGGCAAATCTATCCTCTGAGATGGATTTCTGGAGATAAAGAACACACATTGGCTTCCTGTGCCCGGGCAGTGTATTCACACCACTGGATTTGGGAGGAATTTGTAAAAGAGCTGGAGCTATAAAATACCTTTCTGCTCCTTTTTCATGGATGCTGCTGCTGAGGGTGCAGGAGTCTGCCAGAGCAAGGAATGGAAAAGGACGTTTGCCATGGAGGACGGCTTCGTCCTGCGCTGGGAAGTGGCCCATCCACACAGACCCTCCTTTCTTTGTTACATCTGCCATGCCTTGAAGAATTAAATTAGATATACAAGGGGGAAAGAGAGAGGGAGAGAGGGAGGGCAAGGGAGGGAGGGAGGGAGAGAGGAAGGGAGGGAGGGAGGGAGGGTGAGAGGAGAAAAAAGGCTCAGGCAGGAATATATTTCCTATGTCTGGATAAGGGGAAGGATTCGAGGTAATTGCTTGCTTTTCTCATTGTTCTCAGCTGCCAAGCAGAGATTCATAGAGTGTCTGCAAAGATCTCTCTCTTTTTTCTTTTCCTTCTAATTCTTCACCCCCTCGAACCCCCATCTGTCCCGATCCCTATCCCTCCCCTTCCTCCTGCTTATTCCACCCTAGGAGGAAAAAAAAAAAGTAATTTGTCTGTTTTATTTATGATGCAATGAAGGTATGCTGAACGCATCGGGATAACCTGACACTGGTCAAACTATCTGTCAGCAAAGAAGAACTGCCTTCATACTCCAGCGAGTGCATAATTTAACCATTTCTCTCCCAGAGGCCAACGCCACCCCATCCATTCCCAACACGAGGGTTTGTCACTGCTCCCTCCACGATCAAACACGGCGTTGTTGGCAAAAACCAGCATTTGACATGTTTTCAATCAACCCTTTATCTTCTCATTTTCGCTAGTCATATACAGATTGTCTGCATGTAATAAAACTTCTCCTTGGAAAAACAGAAAATTATTTGAGATATTCAGATGAAAGCCAGGTCCCAAAACAAGATGGAACACACAAATCTGCCAGCTAGGAAACCAATTCAGGATGGATTTAGGACCCAGATAGAGCCAGACAATTGGAGACTGAGTATGGGGAAGAAATAGTAATGCCTCAGGTCTGAGAGAAGTACAGCTAATCCTTTCCTCCTGATGCACGGGGAGCAACGGCTTCAGCTCGGGGAGAAAATGCAACCCATCCAGCGAGCAGGGTGAGAGGGAAACAGGAGCTAAAGGAGGGAGAAAGCCAGAGGGAAAAGCAGAAAATATTAGCAAATAATATTCTGGAAGATTAGAAATGTGAATCCAGAATAAAAACTTAAAAATAAATAAAATTAACTGCATATGGTCCTGTTGTTTTGGTTTGTTTTTTTTTTTTAAATTTTAAAAATTCCAACCGAACAAAAATAATCCACACAAGCCCTGTTGAAATGGGTTGGAGCAAAGAGGGAAAGGGAATTACTGCATTCATCCCACCATTATAAATTAGCCCCGATATCTTTCCACGACTCCCAGTACGGCATGGGGGGAGCCTGTGTGAGCATGCTGCCTGAGCCGGTGCCAAAGGGGCCATTTTCCAGCACGGGCTGTGCTGGCGGTTCCCATCCCCACCAAGGGAATGGGGGATTCCCAGGCAGCTCCCCGTATCCCCAGGGCTGTGCCGGGAGTGAGGGCAGCTCCTGCTATGAGACAGGAAACGACTGGGCGAGTTTGAACAGATTTTTGATATCCCCACAGCCAAAACCGTCAGGATCCGGCCCTGGCCGTGTGCTCCCGCAGCGGGAAGCGCTGCCAGGCAGGACTGCCTGAGCCCGGGGCTGAGCACACCCGCAGCATTCTGATGTTTAATAAACGACAGAAGAAAGTATAAAATAAATAAGAAGAGATTTTGCCCTCTAATGCGATGCATGCAAGAGGGATCAGGGCAGAACTCCAGGAAATGAGGGCTTTGACGAATAGCTGCTGCTCGGGATCTTATTTATTCCTGATACACCCCAGCCTTCGCCGCAACAATCAGGAAAAGATTTTATGAATGGGAATATCTGTACAAGAGGGAATGTAACATGGAAGGGAGATAATAGGAAGGGTCAGGTGAAAGCCAAGAGGCGGCTCCTGGGCTGGGCAGTGACACTGCAGGACACCCCAGGGCCACCGTCCAGGGCCACTGTCCAGGGCCAACCGTTTTCTCCCGTGGCCAAGCTGCTCACACGGATCTATTCGGGAAGGAGGGATTGCAGATTTCAGTTCTGGGTTTATTCTGCATCCCTGAGAAACCATATATTTTCCTTTGTGAGATTATTTAGGAATCAGTCCTTACAGCAATTTGTGCATTTACCTATCAATATACAGGTATGAAACTCATTTTAAGATAAAAACAAATATATTTGGCAAAATGCACAAATAGAGACATAATTTGTATATGGGGAAGCAGTTTATAAAGGATGAGATTCTGTAACAGATCAAAAACAGGCACATACTGTTTCTCCTGTCATTCAAGAAATCCCACATCCACACAAAAATGATGAACAATCACGTTTTTCACACAAAAATTGCTCCCTAGTAATTAGTATATTTGGGAATAAAAAGGAAGTCCTTTTTACTTCCTTGTTCACCTGTATTTTTTCACCAGGGAATGAAGAAATACCATGAAATTACAAGCAGCTGCACTCCTTTTCATTCACGACAATTTTAAATCTTAAAATACAAGTGGAGGTCAACCCAGCAGGCACAGATTTTATTGTCAAATCACAACTAAAACCAAAATTAGCTAAAACAATTTAATTTTGTTAAGAAAAGGTACAATGAGACTGAGCTATTCTGTGCCTGCTTATAACTTGTACCAATTCTTAAGGCTGAGCCCTAAAACTGTGAACAGGACACCCACATCTAGAACAGTTACATTAATGTAAAGGCAGAAGTCACAATAACATCATCCTAATTCCGAACAGGCTGAGTCACCTCCTTAAATCCACAGGTAAAACCTACTGAAAGGAAATTCCAAGTCTTTTTGTCCGACAAGGAGCTGCACAGTTCTGAACGCTGATTTCTGTCTGGGATTTGGAAGTGTTTGTAATTTGTGTTTGCCAAAGCAGCCAGGTTATTCCAGGGGGGAGATGGGATCGGCTTTCTGTCCACTCGAGGTTCCTTCAGAAATCTGACAACCTTCTTCCATGAGCCCCTCGTTCAGTACTGCTCTGCCTTTTGGGGTTGCTTCTTTTTCACCTGACTTGGCTCCACAGAGCTCAAACTACACATTTAAAAATGGACTGGAATGTCCTGAAATAGAATTTGTTATTAACAATAATTCTCCCATCCCTCCTCCCCATAACACTGAGCACAGATATACCAACAGGAGGGAATTTACTCAAAGCAGTAATATTTTAATCAGTAACTTAGAGAAAATGAAAATAATACTTCATAAAAATGTATGTGAATTATGTTCATTAAAACATGTTTTGTAAAAAATAATCCTTAGTAAAATAAAAGAACTCTCATTCCTTCTCAAAATTATTGATTTTTTTTAAAAGAAAAGTAGAAAATATTTGCAGAGAAAAAAAAAAAACCAAAAAGACTAAAACAGGTAGCAAAAAACCCCTTTAAAAAAAAATTCACAATTCTCGTCAGCAATGTAAAAATTCTCTGGAATACGGATTTCTATGACATCCAGACCTACATTTGCAGAGCTGGTTCTGAGGATATTTTTGTTTACGTGCTCCTTTGCTGTAATAAAAGCAAATAATAAAATGCTGGAGCTATTTACTGGAACACATCCATGGGGGTTTTTCCACCTCAGATGAGTGATGGGCATAGATGGTGCCAGACCATTTCTACCCGGGTTTAAAATAACCCTAAACAATTTCTATAATCTGTTTTCAAGGGCAGCTTCTTGGTAATATGAGATTTTTTTCCACAAACTCGAGAATATTTAATTCCTAAACTGTTGAAACGTTTGGCTGCCAAGTATTTCTTTCTCAAGGATGTACTTCAGATCCTCGCATGGACAGATCCCGACACTTCCCTGGCTGAGCTCTTTGTAAGTCTGTCCCTTTCCCATACAGAAGCATGGAAGAAGCACACGGAAGAAAGGCTGCTTCCCAGGGCTGTGACAGCCCATGCTTGGGGCTGCAAACCAAAAGTAATTCCCTGTATTTGCCCCACTCTGTTGGCTTTTCCCTTTCTGGGATGTTGCCTTAATTAAGGCTTTTGCCTCTCTCATTTCCATTGCTATTAAATTTTAACCCAGACACGCAGCCTTTCCTTTTTCCACCCATTTATGATTCCTGTTACTGCAGCCCCCGGCCCCCCACGTCCCTCCAGCCTCTCGCTCTCCACACTGGATTTTTTCCTCCTTAAATCTCAGGCTCTCCCCGCTGGCCTTGTGCACTACCAGGGAATCATTTGCTTTCATAATTTACATTTTTTTCTCTCCATCTCTCAGGGTTTGGCAGGGGATGCTGCCGGACGCAGCCTCGCTGCGGGTGCTGTTCGTGGATGGCGAGTGCCCTCTGCAGGAAAACACCCCCAGCCAGGAAAAACCCTTGGAAATGCAGGAAAACAGGAGCAAAGAACTCCTGCTTGATTATGATTTTTACTCATTTCGTTCTTACACAGACCATCAGCACTGCTGGTCTCTGAGCTGAACTTCTCCAAGCTGCTCCATCCCTCCCAGCCTCACGGCCACATCCCAGCCCATTCCATATGGAACCAGATCCAAGAAGGATTTTCCTTTCTCAGGTAATGTTTTCTGGCAGGCTCTATAATCTCTGCCACATTATTTCGGAGCACAGACACACAGGATTCCTGCTTTTGCTGCAGCAAAGCTGAACAGGATGGATTTTTTTCATAATATTTCCCAAAAAACAAGTTCCTTAGGAAATTCCAAATCAAGTCCTGCTCAGACCCCTGTCCAGAATAACAGCCTTTGCTTTGCGGTACTCTGCTCCGTCTCCTTCTTAAACAGCAAGTTCTGATTAGATTTTATATATATATATCGATAAAATCAATGCAAAACATTGTCTGGGAGAAAGCTCAAGTGGCAGATTTAAATCAAATAGAAAATAAAATAGCAATTTTAAAAACTCAACAAAGAGAACACATTTAAGGCAGGTCTCTAAGCAGGGCCTCCCGAAAGCCTTTTAATGCAAGGCCAGGTCCTGCATGGGGACCCCACTGCCATGGCCATCCCCAGGCACGACTCCATCGTCAGCCACCCCAAGCTGTGTGTCTTGTGGCAGAGGGTGGGATTAGGGGAAAAACCCTTCTCTAAAGGAAAGGCGTTTTGAAAGACCTCATCCTTTCCAAGAGCTAATAATGCCTGTGCAGCACAATAGGCATCGCTCACCGTGCCATGGGCAGACTCCCAGGCTCCTTTCTCTGTCTCCCCCTTTTTTAAGGATATCACTTATGCAAACCTCACCCGGCCTCTGCCTCGAGACTGTATATCAGAGCAGCAGGGGGGCTGATGAAGTGCTCATTTTTTTACATCAGTCTTATAAATTGCTCTCCCCATTAATTGTTTCCATGGAAACAATGCATTTGGCTTGGATGGGGATCCTGAAAAATTTTTAATGGGATTCTTAAAAATGTGCAGGAAGCAGGTGGGGGGTAGAGGAGGTGCTCTCAAACACCCTCAAAATAGATCCAGCCTAAGTTCTACCAACATGTGCTGTTAATTGCTTGTGGCCCAAAGCCGCTGAGCCTGGAGTCAGCCGAGGATCTGAAAACATTATTCAAATGACCAGGAAAAAAAAAAGGCACCAAAAGGGCAAGTACAGATTACGTGACAGCAGAGATGAGAATTTCCAAACACCTCCTGGCAAAATACAGCCATGAGACCATGACCAAATAACAATTCTTTAATGTCACAGCCTTAACTAATAATTTAAGCATGAGCAGCCCTTGATAACCCATCAGATCCTCCAGCGAACGCGGTGCTCTGCGCGGAACCGCCGTGCTGACAGGGACAGCAGTAGTGACACAGCCGTGCACACCCACCTTCCCCTTCCCCACTCTTCCTACGCCTGAGAGGATTTTTCTTTTAATTTTTTTTTCCCCCAGCAGGGAAAGTATTTGTATTACAGGGTATGAAACTAGTCCAACATGCAAGCTTATTTAATTTGGAAAATGTGTGGCTAAATGCCACTTGTTATGGGATTAGTTAACAGCTGCAAGTCTGCTACTGTGGAAAGAATTTTTTTCAAGGGGAAAAAAAGAAAAGGATTTAACTGTGAGCTGCTATGTGCTGTCTCCCAACGTTCTGTGTGGATTTCTGAGTTTCATCCGGTGTCTCAGCTCTCGGTGGGGCTGTCCTCACTCCACTGTCGGCTGAAGCCATCTACACTTACACAAGCTCCTCCCAAGTAGCTCCAAGTGTTCGCAGCGAGCCTGGAACCCAGCCCCCGAGATGCCCGGCATGTTCAGAGGAGCCAGCCCAGCCCCACGGCGTGATCAGCAGCATCTCCGGCCTCACTCTGGCACGGCTGGCTCGGCCCAGCCACCCTCTGCCTCCAGTCACAGACACTCACAAGCGTCACGTTACTGGCAGCTCTCAAGTTATACCTCCAGCTAATCCCGCAGTGCAGACAGGCTCTAAATTACTTGTTAAAAATCCTGTCCTCGCCCTGAGTGTCCTCTGGTGTCCTCCATCACTAAGTGCTGCTAATGAAGGAGCAGATCATCTTTAACACATCAGTCACACAAGCCAAACACACCAGTCACTTTATTTTCCATGACCTCCCTGCATGACCAGAACAGATATTCCATGCAGATGCCAAGAAGCAAGTTCCTAAATCATAACTTGCTCTTCCCAGTCCCAAAGTGCTTCTCATTAGTATCCCATTGCTGTCCTCTTTTCTACTCAGGAACAACTTACCTTAGAATCATGAAAAGGTTTAGGTAGAAAAGGACCCCAAAGCTCATCCAGTCCCACCCCTAGCCATGGGCAGGGACACCTTCCACTGTCCCAGGCTGCTCCAAGCCCCAGTGTCCAACCTGGCCTTGGACACTTCCAGGGATGCAGGGGCAGCCACAATTTCTCCAGAGCTGAGGCCCTTTGTCAGCCTAGGCTGTTGGGTATTAACCACAAATCTGGTGCTTGGTTCCGGGCTCAAGGAAGGACACAGCCACTCCAGGAGCTGAGAGGAGCTGCCACCTCCCAGGGAAGAAGCCACCGCAGATCCTCACCTTGGAGAGGCATGAGGAGGAGGATGGCTGGGAGGGGAGGAACCCCACTGCTGAGCACAGCAGAGGCTGCTCAGACAGTGCTGCTTCCCATTCCAGCCTCTGCACCTCACTGCTGCTCAACCTACAGCGCAACAGCCCAAAAGGTTTTCAGGGCAAAAGCCGCAACAAAGGAAATAAATCCGTTTGTCACCCCTATGACAGATGTGACCCAAATTATCTTTGCAGAAGATGTATCCCAGTGGATGTACTGCTCTGGGAGCAGGAGGACCTTGTGCTTCTGGGCACAAAATGCTCGAGGCATCTGAGTGAGCCACAGCAGGGAGGAGGACAAAAGGGTTGGCATCAAATCCCTGAAAAATTGCCTGTGCCTGCAGCTGTCTCAGATCAGTCACCTCTGAGCAGAAGCCAATGTGCGTTTCTCCCAAGGCTTTGGGGGGCTTTTTCCAGCCCTCGGACCTCTAGAAGTCCATCTCTCCACCTTAGAGCTTCTAATAGAAATTACAAATAGGGGTTCCTTCAAGAATAACCTGAAGAAGGTGCTTTGCAGCCTGTCCTTGGAGAGAGGAGAGCCTGTACGCAGCCTGAGCTCACCAAACCCCACGTATTAGCTCCAGCCAGTCTCTGCAGAACTGCTACTATCCTAGCTGAAATTTTGTTTCAATCCTGTATTTATTCTCCTAATTTAGAAACAACACAAAGATATTCACATGACAGGGCAGGAAAATTCCTCTTTGGCTGTTTCTTTTGGATACTATAACCTGATTACTTTCATGTCACATGCACACAACAAGTGATCACACTGTGCTGACACACACTCCGCAATTACGTGGACACAGAGGGATGTCACGTGGCATTTTTCTGCTGGAAGTGATACCCTGAAAGGGGGAGGACAGAGGTAACTGGACTAAGTTTCTTAAAAGCACATTTCTGTTATACCAGTGCCAATTCCTTGGCCACAGCCTGAGCCAGTGTGCATCTGCTTGGCACAACCAGGACCAGACTGTGCAGGAAAAGCCTTCTCCTTGCTGAAGATCACCAAACCAGAGGTACAGCCAGGCTCCCCTGCGGCTGCACACCCCTGGGAAGGGAGTGAGTGCAGAACAATTGGGTGTGGTGGCTGCCCCGGCAGCATGTGCTGGCAGAGGCTGTGCCTGCATCTTTGTGCTTTTGGCCCCAGCAGACTTGTAATACCGATGAGCACGTTGTGCTGAGACAATGTACCAGCAGAGGGGCTGGCAAAGGCCTTTCAAAGATCTTTAAAAAGCACTGGAGATAAAAGCTACACATACACTTCTTAAGTGTATCAATATCTCACTCACAGTGACGAGCTGCAAACCAGCCCAGGGTTCCTGGTACTTTACAGGGATGCATAAGCTGGATTTGCCATTTCCATTAACAAATATAATCCCCCCAATAAAATTTTAAATAAGTGGGCCATTATGACTCTTTTCACAGGCAAGGCTCCCAAAGTTACGTGTGAGTGCTCAAGCAAGCACTCCCAGCCCTGTGCTCCTGGGTATGTCTTCACACAGCACAGACAAGGAGAGTCCCTGTCCTGGAAAGAGCATCAGCACACGGAAACTTCAGGCACATCTCCAGCTCCACTGGGACCTGCACGCTGCAGATGCTACAAGTGGAAAGCAGTGTGCAGAAGAAAACTGTCATTTCCTTCAACTCCTTTATCTTAAAAGGACCCACACTGGATAAATTACATTTCTCATAACTCTACAGCAAAATTTTAGTTTTCTGTGATTCCTTTTTAAAAATGACAGAACAAAAATCCTTGTTTCCAAAGCTGGAGGTTTTCAGCCTCCCTTCCTCGGGGTGGGGGTCTAGTGAAGGTTTTTTCCATTTGTCCACATTTAAAGCTGGGTCTACTTTAAGAGAAACAAGTGAGAACTGGGTTTTACCATTTCAGAAATGAAAGGTATTTACCCTCAAGACAGTAAAATACCTTTTAAACCTTGCTGATGCAGGGGAGGAAATGGGAAGTTTACAAATGTAAAGCTCCAGCCCTGCACACCCAGCCCTGCTCCCGCTAGGATGTGGAGTTCACAGAAATCGATACAATTTCTCACCAGCACAGTCACACATCAACAGTTCCATACCTGCACCTTTCATCAATGCAAAAGTTGCTTTCAAGAAGAAAATATTCTTCACAGCAGATTCAAAGTTTACTCAGTTTAAAAATTATTTAATAGAATGATGGAATGGTTTGGGTGGGAAGGGACCTGACAGCACATCTCATTCCACCCCTGCCATGGCCAGGGACACCTTCCATGATCCCAGGGTGCTCCAAGCCCCAGTGTCCAGCCTGGCCTTGGGCACTGCCAGGGATCCAGGGGCAGCCACAGCTGCTCTGGGCACCTTGTGCCAGGGCCTGCCCACCCTCACAGGGAAGAATTGTTTCCCAATATCTCATCTATCCCTGCCCTCTGATAGTGGGAAGCCATTGTCCCTCCACCCCTTGTCCAGAGTCCCTCTCCCAGAGCCCCTTTAGGCAGTGGAAGGGGCTCTAGGGTCTCCCTGAGGCTTTCTCTTCTCCAAGCTGAACAATCACAATTGTCTCAGCCCTTCCTCAGAGGGAAGGTGCTCCATCCCTCTAAATATCTTGGTGACCCTCTTTTCTCCCACCTCATGAAGTCACACAAAGCAAATCCCAACCGCCCACCAGAAAAAAAACAAGAGCTATTTGCTAGAGTCCTGATAATGTTTAAAAAGATACAGTCAAACATCATGCTAAGCAGAGGCCTGATAAACGAAAGTCCATCTCTTACACTAATCTTCGAGGTAAAATTAATAATTAATTAGTAAAGCCAGGGCATGGAATGATTGCTATCAATATTTTAATGCTTTTACTGCTAATTTCATTCTCCCTCTGTATTCTGCTGCTGGAGAAGCAGGAGAGCTGTGTGTGCGCTTTCAGTGCAGCCCCTGCCGCAGGGCCAGCAAGAGGAGCAGTGTCACACACAAGGGTGCCCCAAACGTCCCTGCTGCCAGAAGCCAAACCCAGTGTCCGTGCTTTGTAATATGCCTGGCACCGGCATGCTCCAGCCTCCCACAGCATCAGCTCCAAGCCAGGGCCACCCTCATGGAGCCAGCAGGCAAAACTAGGAGGGGTTTAATGAAGATAAGCAAAACGCAACTGAAATCTTCCCCAAGCATTAGAATATCTATTCCCTCTCCTACAATACAGCAAGCAAAACTTTGGCCCAAGAGGAAAACTGCTGGGAAAGTTGTGAGGAGATGATTCCACGCGGGTGCTAGGGCCCAGCAGCAGAGACAAGGTGGTGGGCAAAGGAAGGAAAATGAGCGCTGCCCTCACTACTGGAAGGCAAAGTGTGTCCTGCCTGCTTTATTTACTCTTTATTAGTCTAATGAGGCTGTTTCCTGGGAGTTAATTACCATAATAGAGACAATTCCTTTCTTAACCCTCTTTACAGCCTGGAAGAGAAAGAGCCTCTGACAGAGGAATGTGGAACACGAGCAAGGCTGTGTTTCCATCAGCCCGAGCAGAGCCCCGACACCTCAGACACGTGGCCACAAACCCCCCGCCGTGGGGGGGTCCCTGCCCTGGGGGGGTCCCAGCCAGGCTCCACTGCCCACCCTCGCCCAGCACCCCGTGAATGGCCAAGCTGGAAGGCAGTGCCGCAGAGCTCTGCTGCAGAAAAATTAAGAGCACATGATTAATGCTACATAAAATGTGTGGGTTCCCAGACCTTTGAAATCATACCTCTTCATCATTTCCATTTACAGTTTACTAATGAAATTAGATATGGTAAAGGGTTCCTTTCTTTCTTTTTTCCCTTAAATTGACTGTACATTTTTTTAGAGTTAAATCAACATATTTTCCATTCCATATTCAGCAAGAAATCAGACAATTAAATGTGAGGGGTTTTTTCCTGCTGCTGCTAAGAGATATTTCCATGGTGTTGCCATAATACATACGGCAATTTACTGTATTAAGACTTACATGTCTGTTACTCTGCACAACAAATACAACAGATCAGATTAGAACAAGGTAAAGAGGCAGCGAGGATGAAAAGCACCAGTCCTAAGAGGAGAAAACACACATGCTCTGAAAAGCCACAGCAGAGCTGTGCTCACCCAACCACAAGGCCCTCCCAGCCCACTTCATCCACAGCTACGCAATGGACAACACCCTGAAAAAGCAATTGCTAAACCCAGAATAAACCTGTGCCAGAGTCCAAAATCCAAACCAATAAATCCTCGCCTAATTTTCTTCTAATCCAGCCTCACAGAAAGGATAAGGCACAAAGTCCTGATTCCTGGGCACCATGGTGTTGATGACAGGAAGCCATTAAAACATCACTGTGAGATTACAGTCCAATTAAATGAGGCCAGAGACAAGGGTCATGCTGGTTTGACACATGCACAGTGTCCAGGTGAGTTCTATATGTGCTGTGTCCAGGCCTGCTGCACACAAGCACCGTGCCCAGGTCAGTAACGTGCCATGCCCATGTGTGTCACACACACACCGTGCCCACTGCAGCCCCAGCTCAGTCCCTGCCAGGACAGCTCTCTGGCATTGCTGGCCTCTGGGGACCACTCACTGAGCACTGTCCAGCAACCGTCGGGAGGGAATTCTCAGATCCTACCCTTTAAAAACATGGGTTGGAACGGGTGTTTACACAGCTGTCACCTTAACTAACACTGGAACTGTAAAATGCAGGTGAAGTTAAATAACTAAAGGCATTTCCCCTGAAATTCTGATCGCAGAGTTGCCCCAAGAGCAACAGGATTTGGGAGCCTCACATTCCAATGTTGCATGTTTAGATGAACACTATCTTTTCTGCACTGCAGTTTGAAGGTTTGGGCTTGGCAGTAAGAAACTGCACTCTCACTAAAATTCATCCATGGATATCCCCTTTGAACGCTTCTTGGATGGTTATTTTCACTAACATTGTGTTTATTAGCAGAACAGAGGGAGGACTGTAAAGCAGGATCACGGGAGAGTTTGATTTCCAGGCAGTGATGAATGGCGGGGGAGGCCAGGTCACCCGGCTGCAACATCAAAGGGGCGACTGAACCAGCAGCACACTTGAAGTTAGTTAAAATGCCATCACCATTTTCTGAGTTTTGCTTTTTTCTTACATTTAAAGAAATTATATTCCCTAGTGCTGGCCTCAGCCATTATTTCCAGGTCTCTGATGATACCCAGGACTCTATAAAGGCATTACCTGCTGGTGTGCCAAGGAGGATTTGCCACATGGTTTAATTGTGATACAATGCATTCTGGTCCTTGCCATGTCATTTAAAGAGCTTCAATAATGCACTTAATGCCCCTTCCTGTGGGCCTGCCCCATCCTAAGGCACCAGGATTAAACTGCCAAGGAATTTGTGTGGCTCTGGTTCCTTTCGGGCTAAAACTGGACAGATTCTTCCAGAGCTCTGCCCTCTTTTTCTGTGAACCGGGAGTGAGGAACCAGGTGTTCTTGGGGTAGCACATGGCAAGAGAGGCAAGTCCTAAGTCTTGAAGCTGAACCAGACGCAGGCTAAAGAAACACAGTTGTATACTATATACAACTTAGAGTCAGCAAAGGTAAAAGCAGTATCAAATAGACTACTAAGCACAAGATATCTCAGACTGCTTTGGATTGGAAGGGACCTTAAAGCTCATACAGTCCCACCCCCTGCCATGGGCAGGGACACCTTCCACTGTCCCAGGCTGCTCCAAGCCCCGTCTAACCTGGCCTGGGACACTCCCACGGATCCAGGGACAGCCACAACTGCTCTGGGCACCCTATGCCAGGGCCTGCCCACCCTCACAGGGAAGAATTGCTTCCTAATATCCCAATTAACCCTGCCCCCTAAATATGTGCATTCAATATACCTAAATAATTAACATGTGCGTTGACTGAACTAAATCCTCAGTTAAGTCTTACTAAAGGCGGGTGGAACACAGAGAAGACCTGTGGTAGATCACACATACCTGCTGTGGCCTCTCCTGCGGCCGGCCCCTTCGCCGGCTTCTCCACCAGCCGTCGCTCAGCGGGGCTTTGGCTTTCCCTGGGGTGTCCTTCCTGCGGAAGTTCTTCCTTCCTGGAGAAATGGACTCGTCCTTAAGGTGTCTATCCCTTCCATCATTATGTTTAAACAGTAAAGGCCGGTGCTATTTCTGTCTGCGTCACACCGGCTCTCGTGTGAGCCACGTTCCCACTGCGCCCAGCTCGCTCCGGCAACGCCGGTTTCAGCCGTTGGGAGCCAGCGCGTGCCCCCTCACGGACCGCAGCGCGCGCCCGCCTC
>VZSR01000393.1:715940-761086 GCA_013398615.1 Brachypodius melanocephalos
ACACACACACACACACACACACACACACACACACAGAGACACCGACACACACCGACACACTCCCCCCCACCCACACACTCGCAGACCCCTGCGCGTGCCCTCCGCGTGCCCCCCGCGCTGTGCGCTGGCGCGGGGGCACCAGGGGGCAACCTCGGCCCGAGAAGCGGCGCGGCCGGGCCGGGCCAAAGCGGGTAAAACAACACGGCACGAATAAACACACAACAAACACACAGCAAACACAACAAACACAGCCCCGCGGCAGGCGGCCGAGAACGGCCCGCGGGTAGCTGTGCTCACAGGCACGGCTATGGCCGGAGGCTGGAAGGGATACGTGTGAGACAGGTGTGACGCCTCAGGGAGCGAGGGCAGCGGGATCCCGAGCAGGGGAGGAAGCGGGGGGGAGGCTCGACTCTCTCCCTAATAAATTTGACCTACTTTTCACACATTGACAGTATTGACAATATTAGGAAGAAAGAAAAAAGCAAGTTTTTAGAAACCTGATCTCTACTAAAAAGACTTTGGGAGTCACAGAATCCCAGAGTAGTTTGGGTTGGAAGGGACCTCACAGCACATCTCATTCCACCCCTGCCATGGCCAGGGACACCTTCCACTGTCCCAGGCTGCTCCAAGCCCCAGTGTCCAGCCTGGCCTGGGACACTTCCAGGGATCCAGGGGCAGCCACAGATGCTCTGGGCACCCTGTGCCAGGGCCTGCCCACCCTCCCAGGGAATGATTGTTTCCCAATCTCCCATCCAGCCCTGCCCTCTGGCAGTGGAAGCCATTCCCTGTGTCCTGTCCCTCCATCCCTTGTCCCCAGTCCCTCTCCTTAGGCACTGGAAGGGGCTCTGAGGTCCCCCTGGAACCTTCTCCTCTCCATATCAGTGCAGCACCCACCCAGAAACAGGCTGGGTTCCCCCGGAGTGCTCCACTTCACAGCAGATTTCAGAGCACGGCAAGTACATCACAGGGATGCTGAGTCCCTATGGATCACAAACTTTCACGGATCACAAGGGGAACACAAAGTCTAGAAGACGTGCCCAGGCCGTGGTGTAATGCTGGACATTCCTGCGTGTCAGGCTTTCCTAAATTATCTCCTGGGTAAACAACCTAAAAGCAGCCTCTGTGCTCTGACGTACACCGCCTTGTTTCCCTGGGCATTTTGCCTGGGCGAAGAACCCGGGCCTTTGTCCCAGATTTTTATCTGAAGAATTGCATGTATTTATCCAGGCTGGTCCAGCCTGACCCAGACTGCAAGGGCCCAGCCCTGCCCCTGCAGCCAGACCTTCCCCCCATCTCCTCCCTCTCTGCAGCGACAACAAATCCATTGCCACCGTGTTCACCCAGCATTATCTTATCAAACAGAGAGAGGGGATAATATTGATCTTTTTCTCCGATTTTAAAAGAGGGTGAGGGGAGAAAAAAGAAAAAACCCAAGAAGGGGAAAGCGGACAAAAAGAGGCGAAATCAAACCCCTGAGCAACAAAGGAAGAAAACCAGGTGGAAGACGGGAATTGTTTTCTGAAGGCCAGCTAAGTGGAGAATTGAAACGAGTGAGGCTCTGCAAGAGGACTGGGGGATGAAAGGGAGCGAGGGTAAGAAACACAAGGGCTATATAAGTCTGAAAATGGCTAGAAAGAACAAGGCAGAGAGGAGACAAGAATGGAAACCTCTGATGTTGGCAGGAAATGTTGTGATTCTAAAGATGAAACAACTTGTGGGGAAAGAAAATGGGAAAAAATACCCCTGTGTATTTCCTAGGGTGAACTCAAGCAGCAAATGAAGCACAGCAGAGGCAGCTGCCGGACAGCGCTGGGCAGGAACGAGGTGGTGCTGCGTCCTCTGAAGGAGAATTCGGGGTTAGGAAATTACACCCCTTCACAAGGCCAGGAGTTTTCCAAGCCTGCTCCAGCTGCAGCTGCAGATGTGCTTTAAAAATCCGAGCAGGAGGCCTGTCCCCTGTGGCAGGACTATTTATTCTATGGCCATAAGATTATGGCCATGAGGGGAATAGGGAGAGACGGGCTGGAGAGATCCTTAAAACTGCCAAACTCCTCTGAGACGAGTTATAAGGGACATAGGTGGAGTCCAGGAAGAGAAACCTGATGGCTTTCTTACTTATCTAGGAAATGATTACAGAAAAGTTTATTGTGCGTATTTTCACTGTCCCCTGCATGTTGGGAGTTTTAATTCCTTTGGACAGGCACCAGTGTGTTAGGAAAAAAATGCTGGGGAGAGGGAAGGAATAGATTTACTAGAAAAAAAACTGCATTCCTTCCAACCTTTCTGCAGCTTCTCAAAAACATACAAAAAGCCTCCTTCAAGCTGCTCAGTGCCATACCAATTTCCTGTGTAGACCTGGATATTAGTATATGTTTTTCTGTGTCTCCGAAGTTTCCCAAGTTACCTAATGCATGCTCAGCATGGAGCATTTTTAAATGAGTTAGTCTTTATTGAATTATGATTTCCAGCAGTCACTAATAACAAAATTCAAATTGCTCCAGCAGACGAGGATTTGAAGAATGCTGAGAAGAAACTGAGTTTTTAAGAGAGTCTAGAAGAGCCACCCACTGCTTGTGTATAGTAACCATGAGCCTCTCAACGGAATACTTCAAATAGTTAATTAGATTTGCTAAAAAAATAATAAAAAATCAGTCATTAGGCGTTCCCACTCTGGAGACGCTGAATAAAGGCTGTTACTGGCACACCTACGGCTCTGGCAAAAATGAAGCTAAAAATAGGGGGAGGTTTAAATAAAGTTTCAGGTTTTCCTCACACTGTCCCTGCAGTGGGCACGATGCAATTAGCAACACATCTAAAGGAGAAAGAGGAACTTTTATTCCATTAGGACTTCTTTTTTGCCTCGGGAATTTCTTCAGGCTGCTAAAGAGGCATTTTTCAAGCAAGGAATAATAGGGAGGCACGGAGCCCATCCACAGCACGCGGGGCTGGAAACTGCAGCTCACCTGCAAACTGAATTTGCTCTATTTTGTTAACCATTTATTTTGTCTTTACTGGCTGTTCAAAGGGAAGTGTGATAATCCCACTGTTCCTCACTCGCTCAGCAGGGAGTTTAATCTAATAAAGCTATTACAGCCGAATGGATTAAAGCAACGTGAAGCATTAGTAATTTGAGGAGCAGTTAAAGAATGTTAACGCTGAGCCTCTGCGCGGATTCTTCTCCAAACACGATCCCAGAGATGAAAGCAGAGCTGCTACTCAATATGTCATTTTTCAGGCACAAAATTTAATTCTTTCAGCCTCTTCATCCAGATGTTTATAGTGAGGAGCAAGAGGCTGCCCATTACTGAACAACTGCTGAAACCAGAGGCTGACCAGAGTGGGCAGGCTTTCAGTCAACCCAGTTTTCATTAATCCTTCTCTTACAATAATATCTTTTTTAGAAAGAGAGATACATGACCAAAGTCATCGGATATGATGTATTAGGATGAGCTGCAGTGTTAAAAGCTGAGGGACTTCAGCTTTTAATGTTCCCTGTCTCACCCCCTTGGTGCAGCAGATGTGGAGCATCACTGCCAAGAGGGCTGAGAGGCATGGCATGGCCAGACAGGGATGGGATGGGATGGGATGGATGGATCTGGAAATGGAGATTAATACATTCAAAATTCCTCTTCTGGGCTTCTTTACTGTATTTCCCATGAAAAAAAACAGCTCTGTGCTGACATATGCATCGATACATAGCACCAAGATAATTTCAAGAAAATTCAGGGGGAAACTTGGAAACTGGACTTGAAGCATGAAAGTAGCTAGCAGCTTAACTATGAAAAAATCTATTGTCTCTACATGATGCAAGTTCCACTTAATTCAGCCACTGGTTAATTTGTTTCTTTGTTTAATATGATAGAAACCCCAGGGATCAAATAATTCATAATAAAATTATATTAGTACTTTATTTTTGTCATTTCTGATTGCTCTGAGCAAGCATTATTGAATAGTTTGATCGTGGGATACAGAAAGTTACCATTTAATTAATATGAAAGGTGCCTAAATCTTGAATAATATTGAAGAAAAAAGCCTTAGGATGTGGCAGGAGACTCGATCTGTTATTAACTCTCTTGCTTTCTGTGCCATGTTGGCTGTCAGCTTTGGGTGCACTTGGAGTCAGGGATTTAATCTCTGAAGCCTGGAGTTGCTCAGAATGCTGTGCTTAGCACACAACAGCTGGACTGACACGATGGAGAAGATGTTGGGTGGGTGTGGGTGGCTGAGTGCCAGGGGCTGGCTGCTGCCCTCAGGGTTCTTGGGTTTAGAGGTCACCCATCAGTGATAACCAACGATCAACGGGGTGAGTTCAGGAAACACCAACTTGTTATTGAGACTCTGACAATGACCACCAACACTGGGGCCACGTGTTCACACAGAAAGAGTCACACAAAAAATGGGGATAAATGCTTTTTCAACTGAAATCAGCAAAGTCCAACTGTCTGACACTACCATAAGGCAAAAAAAAAATTTCAGGAATGAAAGGGGCTCTGAGAGCTCCCTAAGAAAAACAAAACAAACAAAAAAAACACCAACAAAACCAAAACAAACCACAAACTTGTATGAAAGCACAAACAAGTAAAACCTGGTCTATAGAACCTTTAGCCAAGAGGTTTCACAGTATCCCTAAATCTGTCCCCACCTTTTAGCACTCATATAGTGGGAAGCTTTGTGGGACACCCCAGCCAAGTCACCCTTGGCATAAAGTAAGTTTATGTTCTTTAATATGGTTGGTAGAAAAGGTAACAGTTAATTAGCACAGGAGAGGATAGCGGAAAAGGGGAATCGGCAACACAACTGGCAATGAAAATCGATGTTAATAAGCAGAAGGAAATGTATACTAGAGGCAAAACCTCATGTATTTATAGACTCAACAATGTCCCAGATCAACAGGGTCAAAACAAAACATGTTTCTGTAACACATCCTGTTGGAGTATCCCAACGAAAATCACTGAAGACACCAACACAGCCAGGTTAAATCAACAAGAATTCCTAATTAACTCTAATAAGTTTAGAAGTACATTAGACCTTGTACCTCCGGTTTCTGTCAGTCTTTTACTACTGGAGCAAAATAAGAGACACGTTTTGGGGTGGGACTGTGGGGCACCAGTTTCATCTGAGGTTCTTGGGTTTTCCCCTAGAAGATGCAAGAACCATTACAGCCAGGGATGAGGGTGGACCAGCAGAACAAAACAGACTCTGGTTTCCCTCAGCACAAAGTCACATTAGTTTGAAATGGCAGAGTCTCTGATTCAATTTGGGAGCTGCAGTGGCGTCCCCAACAACACAGCTCATCCATCTTACACTGTTTATGCTGCTGAGCCTCTTTGTGGCTTGCAAACCACCCATCTCAGCTTTGCAGCTTTCACCTCACTGTGCATGCTGCCCAGGATTACACCACACAGGAGTTTTTAAGGAACCTGTCTTTCTACTCGTATGTCTTTAAAACTGAAGCTTTCTACACACACATATCGAGATCCTGTGATTTGACATACCCACAGAAAGCTCAATTTTCTCCCCACAGCAACTGGCTACTGAAGGTATTTATAAAGGCATTAGAGCTCATTCTGCTGCCTTCTGTAAAGACTGCACTTATTCCTGTATAGTATAATAGTTTCAAATGCAAATTATTTGGTCTTTGTTGATATGACCACAGAGTGGGAGCTGGGGTGGAGCCTGAGAAGTTTGCACGAGTTTCTCTCTGTCATCACTATTTCCAACATGCAAAGGCTTTTTCATTGCTGGGAGTAATTGAATAAATGTTCAGGTTATATCTAATCAACTCAATCCTCATTTTCAGGTCTTAAGCAGCTCGCCACTACATTGGCCAACAAACACAGGACATTGCCATTCTCCACCTTTCCTACCAGATACAGAAATGGTATTTGTTATCAATCAGCTCTCTAAAAAGAGGGTTACTACTTTAATAGTTCTAGTTTCTAAATCCAGCTGAAGCATTTTAGAAAGTCCCCAGTGCCCATTACCTGTCACTGCCCAATGGCCATGAATGTCTGCTCTTCCCAGACCCTCTTTAACCCTGACCTGCACACAGAAGGTACTGGAATGGCACCATGAGAAAACCCAAGACAAGCTGGTTAGTTTAATATTTCTCTAGGGACAGTTTATCCAGTACCCCCAGTTGATTGAACAGGAACACCAGCAAGGGGAGTTCATGTTTGGCTGCAGGAGGCTGAGCTTTGCAGTCCCACAGCAGCACTGTCAGTGTCAGGCCCTCCACAGAGACCTGGGGAAAGCCCACACCAGTGCTGGGTAACTTACCAAGGCACATCTTGTGCCAGCTCCTAACACTTGACAGCTTGGTTATTTCCTGAAGCAGGAGATTTGGATGCCTTGGGGGTTTTTTTTATTTAATGTATTTGGGAGCATTTAAGTTATTCCTCCCAACATCTCGACTTTCTTGCTTTGCTGAAATGTTTGGCTCCAAAGCACTTCAGGACACATTGTCCCTCGGCAAAGAGTGAAGGTGAGAAAACAGCCGGGGCCGGTTCCCTTCCCCGCTCCTCCCAGCCCTGCCATACCTCCGAGACCTCCAGCATCATCCTGCACAGTGTGGAGTCAGCCGTGTGCTAATTCTGCACTTACTGCTGGCTCATTTAATTGCTCCATTTCCAGCCCTGTAACCACAAGAAAGTGTTTCTCTCTGCTAGAATAACCTTCCTGCTCGGCCTGGGTGCAGCACCAGCTCCGGCGACACTTGCTGGGGTGTCCCGGCACAAGTGCAGCCACCGAGCGGGGCCGCGCCCAGCAGCAGGACCAGGAGGGAGCCCAGGAAGGGATGTGTCCTGCCAGGGGTGCCCGGGGTGCCCGCAGGTGCCGAGCAGCAGGACCGGGAGGATCCCCGAGGAGCCATGTCCTGCCGGGCTACCTTTGGCTTTGGGCTGTGCTCTGTGGGGTGATCAGTTAGTACAGGACCATGGGAAGAACCCACTTCACTGCAGAACAGGCACCGACAATAACCCTGCCAAGTGTTCCCTTTCCACTTTCTCCTGCCCCAGCGTTACCTACGATCCTCCGCGGGGAGCAAATCCCTGGATCTTATCTAAACATTTCTTTTGCCTCTTTCACCGCCTTCTGTAGCTGTGCATTACTTGTTTGGCAAGTACCCACTGCAACTTGAACAAGTGCAAAACCAAAACCAACCAAGAAGCGGCTGCTGGGAAAATAAACAGAAACTGACTGTGTTTGTAAAACTTTTCTCCTTTGTTTTGCAAGATATTCACAACAGGGGATGTAACTATCCTCCTTGCAGGTCCAGTGTAAATACTTCTTTTTGTTAAAATTAAAATAATCAGTGGTTTTAATGCCTGTCAAGGCTTTGCAAGTACAAAATGCTGGAGGCTAAAAAAGGACAAAAAATAAGTCTAGAGCTGAAAACATATATTATAACTGGTCCCTTAAACCCTGGTGTGGGATCCTTTTATCATTCCTTCATTCCAAGGTTAGTAGGTTATTAACCTGTATCCTGAGGGAGAAAAGATGCACATCAATTATATCAATTGAATAGACAAATGAAAATCAAATTAAAAATTTAACACGTGCCACCATAATTACAATACAGAGCTACTACGAGGAATTTCAGCTGAGGAATGAAACGGAGAAATGCCTCCCAAGTGCAATTTACAGGAGCAGGAAAAGTAGCCAGAGATGGGAATTCTGCTGAAACTAAAGCCCATACAGGAGAAAAATTATTTTCTAAATCTGCCACCCACTGAGAACTTTTGATTGCAATTTTAGACTAGGATGCAAAAATATTTATTTCATTTAAGCAATTAACTGTGTTTATATTGTGTAATTACACGTATTGACATTGGCATATTGAAACAATTAAATAAACAATAGCAACACTTCAGCTTTTCCTGCTATTTACACATCCCAACAAGTTGTAGCCCCATGAAGCTTCCAGCTGGCAAAGTCCTTCTGGGGCCGTGGGATGCACCAGGGGTCCCTGGCCACGGTGAGCTGTCACCTTCCATGGCTGCAGCTGGTGTGGAAAAGACAAAGGCACGGTCCGCTCGTTCCAGGCTGGCCAAGGGATGGCACAGGACACAGAGGAGGCTGGACAAAGTAAAGCACCTGGAGGAGGACAGGCAGGCACTGAGGCAGAACCTGCGTCTCTGTAACACAGGCAAAGGCAGCCTTTACCCAACATTCCCAGGGCCCAAGGATAACGACTGGACACAGGTTCAACAGCTGCTTTAAAATGCTGGAAGAGCCATTTTGAGGTTGTAGAAAAACTCTGCCCAAGCTGCAGCAGCAAAGGCCTCCCCTGGGGGCAGCCAGACCCTTCCCTTTGGGGAACAGGCCTGGCCAAGGCTCTGCTCACAGCCCTCGCCTCCTCCTTGCTGTGCCATGCCACCAGAAACACTTCCTACCAACAGCTCCCGAACATCCCAACACCACAGCTGCAGGAGAAGCTGGACTATGCCCTGCACATCTGCCTGTAACTTCAGCACTCACTTGTGCTGAGGCCAATTCCTCAGAAACAAATGGGAAACAAAGGCAGTGCCGCAGCGGAGCGCTGCCATTTTAATGCTATTTCTGTCTGTAGAAAATCTTCTGTAATTTGTTTACCACTACCAGATTCAACAATAGTGTGCAAATGCAAACCCACTTATGTTAATGTCCTCTCTTGCTCTCTTTCTCAGATCAGATTCTGAATAAAAATTAGGTAAATACTCTGTTTGAAAATATATAAGATGAGAACTGGTTGGGGAGGGAGCAAGAGAACCTCCAAATGCACCGTCCTATCAACCACATTCTTTTTTTTTACTTAATAACTTAAGTGTACTGTTAGTGAAATTACAACCTGCTTGTGACACAATAAATTTACAACAAAACTCATTCCATAAATTATTCAATTCGCTGACTCCAACGATGCTGGGAAATATCACCATGAGCAGATGATTAGCATGTGAAAGGAAAGCCATCTCCAGCCTGAAACAATCACTGTCACACCTCCATTTGAAGATGCCTGGTGGAGTTTTGTAAAATTACCATTAGGAATACACATTTAAGGCTTTGTAGTTTCTATAAAAGCATTAAGTATTTGATTTACATTAGATTCATTTGTTCTTTCTTCAACTGTCTCTTTTTCCTACAAACCATAACCGTTTGGATAAATGTTGGCTCAATCAAGTGTGCATTAAAACAAAAGAATTTAAGTTCAATAAAAGTGATGAATCAGAACTAGAAGCCAACCTTCCCCTTCCCTTCTCTTCCCAGGCCACAAGATTGCTCCAGCAGGAGAAATGGGCAGATCTGGGAGCCTGGAGATCAAAATATTCTTGTCCCACATGGACATGTGTTCCTGGAGGGATAACCCAGCCCCTGGACCATTGGTGTGGAGCTGTTGGATCAAATGCCAAGTCCTCCTCAGTGATGGCAAGGAGAGAAGGTTGGGGATGAAGAAACATTTCTGTGCAGGTAAACAGTGGAGTTCTCAGTGGACAAAACTTGGCATCTCTCAGCCTAACCTGAACCATAGCTTTTTGGGGAGCCACCAAATGAAAATTTTAGCCAAAATTCAGCAGTGGGGTCAGCACATTCCCAGCTACAGGGAATGAGACTACTGGTGCCCAAGTGTCAGCAGCAACCACCTCAAGCATGAGCAAAATTACTGGAAATGTTCTGCAGCCATCCCTTAAAACTGTTCTGATAGAGCAAGGAAAAGATTAAAACCTCCCTCTGTGGTCTACTTTTGGCCTAATTGTTTGAGCAATTCTCTTTATTCCATTCTGTGGCTCTGCAGACACGTGACATCGCTGATGAACAACCTACAGCCAGTTTTCTGAGGTGATATAGATGAGTTATCAAAATGCCTCCACACAAAAGACCCGTCTGATCCAGGCACATGTAATGTAAACATCTTACCCATTAGAGGTGTTGGAAAGGCTTCCAGCATCTTCTGCCTGTTGGATTTCCCAGACAGAGAAGTTCAAGGGGTATAGGAAAAGCATTTATTTCCCTGGAAATGGGGAAGAAGGATTCTCCTTGTTCTGGGAATCAAAATGTTAAATTTTTATAAAATCCGTTAAAAAATACGTCCAACAGCAGCAACCAAATGATTCAAGAGTCAGTGCCATGAGAAAATCGTCTTTCACAAGAGTGTTTTGAAATAAGAGCTACTGGTTTCAAGCTGCATAATGACACCACTGTGTCAACTTCATCACCAACCCTGCCCCTTGTATTACACAAATCAAAGATTGTTCTAGAAGTGGCAACTGCAAGAGAAGGAATTTTTGCTCCTTTACCAAGAAACTTTATTGGCTGTATGTGTGACTGCACTGCCCCATCCAGTGACAAACTGCTGGATCCTGAGTTCATTACCAGCAACTCCTTCCCGAAGCCTCTCCCATCTGAAAGCAGGAGTTTACATTATTCATAAGGATAATCACAAATATGCAGGGAGCTGTAGACATGTAATGGAGAGGCTGGCTTGTATCCCATCCAAATTCCACGCGCTTCATGGAGCTTATGACTTTCCCATAAATTTTTGCAGCATGGGACTTACCTCCATTCTCAGCCACTCCAGCAGTCCCAAAGCAGGGACAGCTTTGGGAAAAGTTCTCATGCTCCCCCACGGAGTTTTATTACTTCTGAAAGAAGGAAATCAAGTGGAAATCTTGTGCCACCTTCCTGTGGATTCTCCAGAGGATGTGTTTGCCTACACACACTGACTGCACAGAGAGAAGGCACAAACAGTGTTCATGCTCTGAAACAGCATGCTGGAAGTTCTGTGAAAATAAATATTTTCAAGACCACAAGAAAAGCAGAATCGGGTTACTGTTGTTTCCACTCCCTCCATGAAAAAGCCAGGGAAGGCCAGTGCCCTGCTTAGCATGGGCAGCTGGCAGCCAACAAGAGGGCAGGTCTTCAGGCAGCTTCTGCAGGGATGGTGGCATGGAGACATTTCTGTCTCATCTGCCTGCAAGAAGCACCTGAGACAGCCACAGTCCTGTGACAATGGCTGTGTGAGGAAGAAGGGAGGAGCCAAAATCCAGTCAGCCTAGAAGAAGAAAAGAATTAGTTATGTCTAACTCTGGGAGTTGGAATGACGTTTGCAGGAGAGATTATGAAATGAGGACAGATAGGGAAGGTGTAGGACCCTCACAGCATATGTTACTGGAAATATACCAACTCCTTTTAGACAAGATTATTAAATACCAGTAATAAAGTAATAGATTAAGAAAATGGAGGTACTCCTAAATCCCTTAAATCTAAGACCAAAAAATTATTCTTTCCCTTAAGCTTCAAACCCATCCGGGGCAGATCCATGTCATCGGATGCAGTCCAGTAAGGAAGGAAGAGACAAGACATTCACAGCCACATTAACAGTAATAACTGTAACTTCAGCAGAAGACAGAATTATGGAGACATTAATAAGTGATGAGATCACAAAACATCTGGAGAAACGTGAGCTGATACAAAAAGTTGCCAGCAGAGTCTTATAAAGGGCAAATCTTGTTTGACAAATCTGCTGGAATTTTTTAAAGAGGTAACACAGACTCCAGACAGGAAGAAAACATGGGACATAATCTGTTTGGATTTTAAAAGGTTATTTGACACATCACAGCCCGCAGGCCAGTGTATTAAAGTACATCAATCAAAAAATGCACCAACTTGGAATGGACACACAAAATGAAGGAAGTTTACAGCCTGATGGTATCATCAGAACAAACCAGAGGGAGCAAAGGAGAGCCAGTTTTGTTCTGGGCATGTAAGATGGAGGAGAAAATATCATAACACAAGCATCCCTCCAGATGGATCACATCAACCCACAACATGGAGGACATCAATTAACACACTGTAATGGCCAAGGTATTCATTTTAACTGAAAAATGAGGATTTTTAGTATTAGAAGCCTTAGTATAATGACGCCTTTGGAAGGCACACAACGAGAAATTGGGAGAACCTCTGGGAGTAGCTACAGAAGGTTTCATGATGAGCAGGAGGCTGACAAGCCTGATGGAGCCACACACAACAAGGAAAACTGTCTGAGCCCTCCACGAACAATGCAGTGGAAAAAGAACAGCCTGTATGGATGGCCAAGCCAAGGGCTGACCCAAGAAACAGCCCAGATGTAGATTCTTCTGGAGTAGATCCCTGGCAGGAAAGGAGATCTTCTCCAAGTTTTCTAGAAGCTGCAAGTCAACAGCAAGCTAAGCACTGAACAGCCAGCAGCAAGGAGATGCCCTCTTCAGCAACAGCTTCCACATTTATCCCTGGCAGAGGGAAGCCATTCCCCCTTGTCCTGGCACTCCGGGCCCTTGTCCAAAGCCCCTCTCCAGCTCTTTTGGAGCCTCCTTTGGATGTGACCAAACTGGTCCAGAAGTATCATAAGACACAGTGCAAAGTAGGAAGAAAACATCAATAAGAATGTGCAGCCTGGAAGGGGAGGCAGGGCCTTATTGTCAAGTATTAAATGTTTTCTAACTTAAATACAGAGACTTAAAATAATTTCTACATAGGCTTTCTGGGTAAAAAGCACAGTCAGGGAAAAGTTACACTAATTTAAACAAAATTAATAAAGAAATGTTCTGCTTCTTTTTATCATCTTTCTACCTCTCATCATTTATCATGCAAATTAAATTGCAGTAATAGAAAATGTAAAGAAAACAAACTCTGCAGTATATTGAAACCTCTATCCAGCAAGAGATAAGGTTGAGTATTAGAAGGAAAGGTGCAGAAAATTAGCTGTCCAGACAATAACTGGGAGGGAAACTGGTTTATTTAGCCTGGAGGGATTTTTTGTTGCAAACTGACTAAATTAAAATCCAGACTATTATACCCAGTATCACACCAGAAAACGCCTTTTCCTTGCACTTTTAGATAAATTTTCATTGATCTCATTTTATGCATGATTACATTTTTAATGAGATGTACAGTATTTCGAAGCTAATTTTAAATGCCTTCTCCCTCTCCTTCCTCTGCTCCCCTCCCTCCTCCCACCACATACACACTTATGCTTGTTGGATTAACATTTCTGATAAATTGCTCGGCCAGAAAGGAACATTATCGAGAGGAAATAAATTACTTCCATCTTTCGCAGCTCCGGCATAGTAAAGTAACCTTTAAAATGGCCACTGTCTAATTCTGCCACCTTGCAATTCCTTCCAAAGGCAATCATTTTATTTCATGGAATGATTGTATTTGTTGCTGGTCACGCTGAACAACTTATGGAGCAAGGGAAGAAGTCACTTTCCTCCACTGGCAGTTCTGGCCAGAAGAACCAGCAATGCCTTGAAACTCAAAACTCTCCTGAAATAAATAGTTTTATTGTCAGGATCTTTGACTCTCGTGAATAAAGTACAAAGCAGGTGAAGGTGGGTGAACTGGCCTAATGCCAGAGCATGGGGGTCTCGCCTTGAAAGTATGGGGCAATAATTGATTTTCAGCATGGAAAACTTGGCTTGCTCCAAGAAGTTTTCAATTTTATTTTCTTCCTTTGACTATTTTTGGTAAAGTCACACCCTGTAAAACAAAGGGGGAAATTGCAGGGACAAAGTATGAAATAAAATGCTGCCTCCAGCCCATCGTTAAGGCCCCAGCAGTTTATTTCCCTCTTTGATTTCAGGCTGCTTTTTGTGAAGAGGGGTGGTTCGTCCTGCCAGCTTCTCTCCAGTCCGTGCTCAGGAAGGGAAAATAAAGGAATGAATACGTATGGAGGCTTGGGTCTCTCCTAAATGAATTTCAACTCTGTAATTTCCAGACGTTTAGCAAACTCTCCAAGGTTGTTCTGAATTGCTGCCTCGCCCTCCGGAGGGAGAAGAGCCGCTCTCCTCCTCTCCTCTGCCCGGGGGCTGCATCGGGCTCCCGGGATGCGCCCGGGAACGGGGGCTCTGGCCACCATCTGCAATTACCAGTGTGCCCCTTCGTGTTTGTCCTTGTGCCTGAGCCACACGCAGGGCCAGCAGCACCTCTGGCACTGCACCTTCCCTGGGAGCTGTCTGCTGGGACAGCTCGGGAGGAGGGGAATCCGGGACTGCGACACGGGGCAGACCAAGAGAGCACCAGTGGGGAACAGGACAAAACTGGCCAGGATTGCAGGGGAAGGGAAGAGGGCTGAGACAGAGCCTGGGCTCTGAAAACCACGGAAATGAAGGAGTAACAGAGGAGTATCAGCTCCAGCTGAAGCATCAGGAGAGGGGATTAGGAGTTTAGACTTGGGATAGTGGAAATGAAGCTGAGTAAAATGTCCCACAGACAATGGGAGCAGGAAAGAATCTTAAATGCAAATCCACGTTTCACAAAGGATTTATCATCATCCAGCAGTGCTTTGAGAATTAAGTGTTTCCATCAGAATTCTTGTCCCAGTGCACTAACAGACAGACGGCATGAGCCTTTCCAGATGTGGGAGTGCAGATGGGCTTATGGGCCCACAGAGCAAAACCTTCCCACTCCCCAAATGGATGAATGGGACTGGTACACAACCTGTGAGGAATTATCACTGCCCAGAAAGCAGAGCTGCAGGAACAGACAGTGGGATCCCCAGAGCACAGTCCGTGTGTTAAAACACACAAAACCCTTCCAGAAAGGTAAACTGCTGAATATAGATCACTGAGCAAAATATGGCCCTCGGGCTGCACCCTCAATTTTTATTGTCATAGAACCAGAGAATCCCAGCTGGTTTGGGTTGGAAGGGACCTTAAAGATCATCCAGTCCCACTCCTGCCATGGGCAGGGACACCTTCTGCTAGCCCAGGGTCCTCCAAGGCCCCATGTCCAACCTGGCCTTGGACAATTCCAGGGATCCAGGGGCAGCCACAGCTGCTCTGGGCACCCTGTGCCAGGGCCTGCCCACCTCCTGGGGTGGTTAAATTGTGTTGTTATTAAGTTGCAGGTGTGAAGGTTAAACAGTATAAGAGTCTTCCACGAATAAATGAACGGTCTTTGTGATTAAATCAAAAATGTAACATTTCCAGAGCTAAATGATGGCAAAGAACTGTTACTCCAGGTCAGTGGGTACCTCAGGGGAGCACAAACCCTCCCAACACACAAAAAGCATTTTAGTGTTTCTCCCAGCAAAAAGGCTTTTCTGGCCCCAGCTGCGTCCAGACCCAGCATTTTGCCCCATTGCAGGGGTGGATCCCAGACTGGGGCTGCTTTCAACAGAGCATGTTTTCCAAATAATCCCAGACGTTTGGCAGGGAAATTGCCAAAGCTGCTTGTAGGCTGGATGTAACTTTTAACACTTTTAACACACAAAGCAATTATTGCCTTGGTTTCCCTGGCTCTGCAGAAGGATCCCCTCGGTGTGCTGGCAGTGGGAGAGCCTGCAGCACACCAGCATTCAGGAACGTGAACTCCTGGACAGTGCTGGAGGGAAGGCTCATCCCTGGGCTCACCCCGCACAGAGGGCAGCCCCTGGCTGGGGACAAGGGGCAAAATCACACACAGAAACTCCTTCTTTGGACTAGGCACAGCCAACTCCCCCCTGGTATTGCTGCTACTGCTTTATTAAAATGCATAAAGCAGCCAGAAGCAAAGACACCAATAAATTCTTCTGTAAAAGCAGAAATGTTTTTTTCAAATGGCTCCCCTAACACTAATAATCACAGCTCTCTTATGTGTACTTGACTCTGGTTAACCTTTTTCTGGCACTTTTTAACTTCTCTAAGTCAGGTACTAATATGGAACTAATGTGGGGTTTATTTTCCCTATAGGAATAGCAGAAAGAGCACTGCACATTAGCGTAATCACGCCGGCTCCTTCCAGAAACTGCAGGACTTTACATCAAAGCAGCCGCATTATGGCACAGGAAAAGAATTTAATAACAATTGGGGGACTAAGCATTTTTTTAATGTTAAGGGGGTTTTATTGAATATTAATCCTATAAAATGCTCCTGAAAGTTGGCAGAAGGAAAACTGATGTCCCAAATAGTTATCGTGGCCTTCCACAGTGCCGGCATGCAACTGCAGTGTAATCAGAATTCATCATGCCATTAGCAGAAGGACAACAGGAAAGGAGACACTTCCTCCTGCATCCTGGGGCTTGAACAACCAGAGCTGTGAGAACGAGCTCAGCATTGACAGCCTCAGCCAAGCTCTCAAAGTTTACATGGTTTTGGGTTCAGAGCTTGCAGTTTCTTTCAATACAACTTGATAGTTGCACTCTCACCTTTATCTTCTGCTAAAGATTTCTATTGTATTTTCCTCTCTGAGGGGGTCGGAGGTGCTGGAAGCAGGTCTGTAGTGAAAAGGAACAAGAAGCACCCAGTTTTTTCCCCCCTATTTCTAGTTGCTGGATAGTTTTCTTTTTCTTTTCCTTTTTTTTCCAGGAGGAGGTCACTCCACTGCCCAGCACGGCTGCAGCCATGCTCCAGCCACATTAATCCCTGCCCTGCTGAGCTGCTGGAGAAACAGGAATTCATCTGGCACCAGCAGGGGAAAGACAGAAGGAAAAATGAAGGGGGGAAAATGAATAAATAAATAATTCAGGCAGAGGATGAATACTTGAACAAAGCAGGGCCTGTGTGCAAGGGAATGCTGTGCTGCTCTGGAACAGAGAAGAGCACCAGCCCACAAAGATGCAGGTTTATCCAAGGAGAATCAGTGCTCCTGCCCGGGCACTGGGCAGAGCTGTCCCCAGGCACCACCCGGACACACACACCGTGCCCTGGGTGGGATCTGCCCCCACGCTGGAGCTGAGGGCACGGACCCTCCTGTGGGCACATGCCCGGGTTTGTGCCACTCAGGTCAGTTGATCCTGGAGAGGCACTCGGCACAATTCCTCCTTTCCTAAGTGTCTTGTGGCCCGCATTCCAGGCCTTAGGATTTTCAGAGTAATTTCTGAGGGCCACCCCTGAGGTCTGGGCAGAGGACCCACATGTGGAAAAGGCCCTGTGCTTTAGCCTCCATCTCAAATACCCCTTTTCTCGGTTTTTCCCATGCCAAGCTGTGAAGGGGTGGTTTCTTTCCCACTGCACATGCCAAAAGAAGGTCAGGAACACAGAGACCACTTGTGCAGAGCCCACAGGGGCCCCCCACATTTGGACAGTGTCTTAAGACACATTTGGTGTTGGTTTCTTGCTCTGGGATGCCTCCAGCTTCTCCTTCACTGGAGAAGGAAACTCGTTCATTATGTATCACAACAGTGTGTTAACAGCTCACAGCCTGAAATGGAGCAAGTGCAGAAAACACTTTCATCATCATTTCCGTCTCGTCAGTTGGGAGTTTGCTGGCACTCGGTGGAGATGTTTTCCCACCCGTTTACTACACAGATACCCCAAAGCAGTAAGTGGCAGAGTGACTGAGCAGATGCAAGGCAAAAGATCCGTTGTTGCCCCCGTGCCACGCCCATGGTCTGTGCCCTGAGCGCTGCTGTCACCGTGAGTCGCTGCCCTGGTGCCTTTGAGCAGCCCTGGCCCTGCGGCACTGACACCTCACTGACCTGTCAGGAGCATTGAGGCCGGGGCGGAGCAAAGAACACGTTAATAAATCTTGATATCAGTGTTTTATCAATGTGGTCTTGTAAGTTTACGAGCATTTGGCTTTGTTTTACACCAGACAACTCCACACTGCTCCAGAGCAGGCTGCCAGATGTGCAGCATTTCCCTCTGCAGCCTCACTGCTCGTGACAGGTCAGGCCCAGCAGGAACCTCCTGGGGAGCCCCCCTGCTCCCCCACTGCCCTGCAGCTCCTCTGGGCACTGCTCTCCCAGGCTGACCACCCTTGTGACCCCTCTGGGAGTTACTGTGCAGACAAGGTGCTGCTGCTGCCCAGCACCTGGGCCTGGGATGCAAAACTGTGCTCGGAACGTCTGAAAGCCCAGGAAGGAGGGGGCCGCAGTAGGGAGTGAAGGTGTGAACTCCATGGGGATCCCGAGAGCTGCAGAGGCAGCTTCCATTCATATCCATGTACAGGTTTCTCATGATAGAAAAGTTCAGCTTGCACTCATGCAATACCAAAAGAATCTATGTGCTGTCAGATGCCCACCGGAATCTCTTCACATTTGGCATTCGAGAATGGTAGGAACATCAGATGGTTATGGACATCTCGGCAGCATCCAGCAACTGAAAGGTAGGCATTTTATTGTAGTGGGGAAAAAAAAAAATCATCCAAAAGGAGATTGCCATCTTGGCAATCCATTACAAAAACCAACCCAAGGGAGAGTTCTTACCCAAGTCCCTGTTTCGTGTGCCACACAGCCCAGCTGAGTTACAGAAAAAACAAACCCTCAAAAGCTTCTGACAGCTGAGTAGTTTAAAGTCGCTGTAAGGCAATTTTTTGGCAAGTGGTGATATAATTGTTTGTTCTGGACATCTGCATTGACTGCAGGAGTAGTGAACACAAGATTGTAGGAGTTTTACTTAAATGTGGTGCAGAAGGCAGTGAATGGTCTCTGTTTTCCAGCAGTCTGTCCCAGCTTGGGCTCAACTACAAGAAATCTCTATTTTCAGAAATAAACTTTAGTCTTACAACAGGTGGTTTAAGGCAAAAGCAGGTGTTGACTATTGCCCTTTTGATAAGGCCTTCAGAGATGCCCAGTCCCAGGCTACTGGACAACTCAAGGAGAGGAGGGGGCTCTTGGATTGGCACATCGTGTGAGCAGACCCTGGAGATGAGCGAGGAAAAGCCTCCATGGATACATGCGTCCATGGAACGCGTCTTCCAATGACAGCTCCAGACCAACTTTTGTTACAAAGGTGTATCTTTTCTTATACCTCCTTATGTTACAAGGAGGGAAAAGAAACAGGAATTAGTAGAGTTGTGGATGTTTGAGGTGTCAGTCTCTGACAGAAAAAGGCAGATGTCAAAGTCTCGGCTGCCCAGACTTTGAACAGCAAGGACTGTATTCTTTATATTAGGCCCAAAAGAAATTCCAAGAACTGGTTTATTGTTGGGGGGATATGATTATGTTATTAATAAAGAAGCAGACAGGGCAGAAGTGGTCAATAAACATTTTGTTAGGAAACTCAGCCAGTGCATTCAAATCAGATGAAGATCGTGAACCCATCTGAGAATTTCTAGGCGCAGGGAGCATTAAACAATCTAAAACTGAACAGTCTCTGGGTGCCTTGTGCTCCTACACTGTAAGAGAATTGCCAGGAGAGATCCCTAATCTGTCCATAGGGATGGAGAAAAGTTACCAGAGCAGGAAAAATGTGGAACTCTGGAAATGCTGTAGATTATATCCACACTTCAACCAAAGAAGCAGGACTTGTAACTACAGGTTACTTAACCTGACATCAATCTCAGCAGAAAGTCAGGGAAGTTAATATAAAATTTGATCAATAAAATATTAGAGGATGGGAATAAAATTAACTCAAGTCACAAATGTTTTGTACAGAGTCTTGTTGAGCAAACATTGATTTTTTTTTTTTTTTTTAGGTTTCATAGTGTTGTTTCAATTGACTGACTTAGAATTGGAGCCTTTGGACAAACAGGGCTGCTCCATGCACCAAAAGCCACCCAGGACTTTTCCTGCCCTGGCCCCAGGTGACCAGTGACGGCAGGTGACTGTCCCCAGTGCAGGGGCTGAGATATGGCCACCAGACAGCACATGGGTTATCACAGCCCAGCCAGGCCCTCACTACCACAGAGAGCCACTTCCCATCGGTTTGAGGGCAACAGATCCTGTCCCTGACTTAGGCTGATCCTCCCACTGAATCACAGTATGGGGCAGGGAGCACAGTGGGTCATCTGGTCCAACCTCACTGCTCCAGCAGGGTCATCCCAGAGCGGGGGGCACAGGATTGCATCTCGATGCTTCTGGGATATCTCCAGGGAGGGAGACTCCACAACCTCTCTGGGCAATCTGTTCCAATCTCAAGCACACCTCGGACTACTGAGTTGCACCACTGACAGAAACACATGGGAAGACCTAAGAAAACTGGAGCTTTATCCCCCAGTTGCAGTAGGGAAGCCCCCCAGAGAACACATGATGCTGGAGACTCTCCTCACAGGCACCCTGCTGCCCCTCGGACCACAAACACTGCGCGACCCCGCAGCCAATCCCGCAGAGAAAACAAGAAGCCAAACAGAAGTTTGGCCTTGATCCACTGAAAGCAGGGGCTCATCTCTAAGTGTTACAAGGTGTTCTCATCCCACGTTATGGCCAGACTCCAATTCGTGCAGAAGCTGAAATAATGGCTTTTACTAAAGGAGGCTGAGGCCGGTCCTTGGCTCACTCCTCTGTGAGCTTCCAGAGGAGCAGAGGAGTGATGCTCACTCACAGGAGCTGATGGAGCCAGAGCTGAGCTTCCACTTGCTAAGGTAAACCCAACCTGAGCTGAAATTTTATTGAAGTTAAATTCTCCTTGCACAGATTTACAAGTGACCAGCTCAAGATTTTAATTGCAAGCACAGAATGATTAAGCTGCTTATTCGAAAGGTAAGGCAGAGCGAGTCTGGTGGCCTTCAGGTAACGGGACAGAGAGCCTGGGCTGTCACTCAGCTCTGCAGCAGCCTCACCTTTGGGCAGCAGAGGAAGGATAATCAAGGATAATCATCTGCTGGAAAGGCTCCAATATTCATCTGGGCCTCCAAAGGCATTACTGCCTGGAAAACAGGGAAAGCTGGGGGGCAGCCAGAGAAGCCCTGCAAACACCAAGTGTGGGGTACCATGGGAGCTCTGCCCTTGCTGGACAGCAAAGGTGGCAAAACTCAGCCAGAGCTGAGTTTCGGCTGGATTTTCTTATTTAAGAGCATTTTCTGATGCTGCAAAATCATACTGCCATTTAAACCACAGCACTTTCACTGCACCCACTATTGCCAGTCTATTTGTAAATTATTTAATAATAAAAAATAAAAACTCCTCTACAATCTCCATCCCTTCACTCACCCCCTTCACCACCAGCCTGACACAAGACACCCACTCCCAAACAGGCACAAACCCCGAGAAAACGAGATCCAGCAATTGTAAGATTCAACTTCAAAGACATTAGGAGACATAACATTTTATTTGCCTTCTGCTTTTTAACTTTTGGGGTCCACTCAGGTAATGCTTTTGAATTTTTAATTAAAAATAAAAGCAAAGCTGCTTCTGCTGTCATTTCACTTTGAAGTTGGGCATTTAAATATAAATCTGTTTAAATATAAAATCTGTTACCTGAAGACTCTGCTAAAGCTATGAGTTTAGGAAAACTGCCCAAAACATATGTCTCAGCAGATCTGGACACTTACTATGGTTTGAGCTGGTTTTATTTTGCCTAAACCTCTTCCTGTACATTCTTTCAGCAATTTTAAAGTGATTTTGATTTCCATGCAGTTTTTCTTTTTTGTACTTTAAATTTAAATCAGAATCACAGGATCACAGAACGGTTTTGGTTGGGAAGAGACCTTAAAGCCCATCCAGTGCCACCCCCTTGCCGTGGGCAGGGACACCTTCCACTGTCCCAGCTTGCTCCAAGCCTCCTCCAACCTGGCCTTGGACGCTTGCAGGGATCCGGGGGCAGGGCACAGGCTGTGCCGCACGGAGGGATTTCATTAAATTTAATGCATGCATTTGGTATCGTGGGGACGAATTGCCTCCATTTCCATCCAGCCCCAATCTCCTCCTCGCTCAGCCCCTCCCCGCCGCCGCTGTGACAGTTCACATGTCCACATGGGCACCAAGGAGCCCGTTCCATTGACACCTGGGAGAAGGGCAGGGCCAGGGGCTGTGCTCTCCTGAGACCTTTGCTGCCAGGTGGGGATCGGTGCCCACCTTGCCCAAGCCCAGCGAGTGGTGCGGGGCCCTCCCCAGGCAATCAGCGCTGGCAGCCCGGCTGTGAGAGCGAGCACAGGCCCGCAGTGTTGGTGCTCCCCCCTAACCACAGCAGCGCCCTGTAATGGGATCCGGCAGCAACACGCTCGCTCTGCTGCACCACTGGTGTATTTCATTGCTGAAAGAACCCAGAACTTTTGAAGCCTCTCCTTAATTTTCAATGAAAAGCATTTGGTTCCAGGGTGACAGACGAGGCTCTTAAGAGCTGTTACCACCTCAGGTAATTATAAAATAACGGAAGGGAAAGGGAAAAAAGCAAGCAAGTGCCAGATCAACACTCGGTGTGTTTGTGCAGGGCTACAAAGGCGCTTGCGCGGCTGCCTGCGCCGAGAGCTCGGCTACAGCTTCCAGTTGGAAAGAAAATTGAAGGAGGATGGAAGTGAGGAAAGAAGAAATTGCAATTAAAAACTGAAATTAATTCCAAAATAACATATGAACTGGAACGCTACAAAATACTTCCAAAAAAAATTTAAAAAGGAAAAAGGAGACTTTTGTAACAAACTGAAACCAGCCCAGATTGGAAAGAAGAGTCAAAAAACTCTTGTGCAAGCTTGGGGCTGGCTCAGGCCCCAGGAACTGGAGGAGGGCTGTCCTCTCCCTGGGAAGCAGGTAAATCTCAGCAAATTGGAATTTCACTTTGACACTTCACTTAATATACTCTATGTATAACTAGGGGGAAAAAAATTAAAGCAAGACAAAACCAGGCAAACAGGCTGAGCAAATCCCTACGAAATTAAATGAAATGAAATGGTTCCAGCAGTAATAATTTGTTCTTTAACTACAGAATCCCAGAATGGTTTAGGTTGCAAGGGACCTTAAATCTCATCCTGTCCCACCCCTTGCCATGGATAGGGACACCTTCCACTAGCCCAGGGTGCTCCAAGCCCTGTCCAACATGGCCCAGGACGCTTCCAGGGATGGAGCAATATGGTGAAACCCAGTGAAGTAAGAACACACAGACCATACAAAAAACATCTGGAGCAGAAGCACAATCCTTTGGTAAGAGATAAAACACAGCAGCTCTCAGGGAGGAGACATGAGCCATGAGATGGGACCATGCATTGAGTGACTGAACAGGGGAGAAGCAGCAGACAAGGGGCATCAGCAAGTTCAGTAGCCTTCAATTTTGGATACCCTGCCCCTAAATCTAAATTAAACCAGAATAAAATGCAAGATTACTAGCCTATAGGTCCACATAATAAATTCCTCCTGAATTCTGGCTCCTGCCAGCAGAGTGTTTTTAGCGCTGCATGGGGAAAAGCTTGGAAATTCTGTATTTTGAGTGGCCGTGCCCAGTGCCAGCTGCCAGTGCCCAGGACACCAGCTGTGCCCACCCATCCCAGCCTGGAGTGGAGTGCACTGCATGGCAAAGAAAGGGCCTTTAATAAACCAGGAGCATAATCCAGGACTCTGTCCTCTTTATTTTTTAATAGAAGCTTTTCACGATATGGAACTAATTATCGCCATCTGCCGTCCCCGGTCTTATATTTCCTCTCTCACAGCTCATTCTTCAAAAACTCAGTAGCTTCCTCCCCTTACATTTGTAAATGCTGTTGACTATGGATAAAATCCATGTTTACTTTGTATTCAGGGCCCATAGGAAAGCTTGTTTTAATCATCAACAGATGTTACATTCTGCTCTGCTGTGCTTGGCACACAACTTCAGAGGGAAATAAAAGAAAAATCTTTATTTTAAATTTAAATTGTAGATTGTTACAGACTAAATAAAATGCCAAATTGTTATTGGAAACAACATGGCCACTGTAATAACTGTAACTGACATTTACGTTTTACAATTAGGTTGTTTTTTTCTGGTGCTGTTTAACACAAGATGGTTTCCACATTTTGCAAAGGACTTTCTTTCCCTTTGCTCTGAAATGATTTGCAATCAAGCCACAGACATTTGTAATTTATTTTTATTTAATACTTTCCTACGAGCTTATGAAATACTGGGATTATTATGCTATATACAGTAGATAGTTTTTGAATACGTCCTCTCCCCCTGGACTCATATTTCAATACACATTATCCCCTTGAACTCATTTATAAACACCCATTATTCCCCCAGACCCCGCTATAAAGATGGAATATCTCCACGGACCGTTCCAGCCTTATGGTCCTTTTATCTCTGGCTTGTGTCCCCTTTCTGTTCATCTTTGATGTCCCCTCCGAGGCGCTGGCAGCGGGACCCCGCGGCTCCGGCCGCTCCTGGCTCTTGCTCCTTTCCCAGCCGCTCAGCAGCCGAGCTGGCAGGGCCGGCCCGGGCACCTGCTGCACGTGTGGGGATTGCGGCACTCCCTGCTCACCGCATCCTCTGCTGCCTTCTGCGGCACTGTGTGAGCAGGGGCAATGTGATCCTCAGGCCTCCAGCGCCTGAGCCTTCGTTCCTCACCCAGTTACCAAACGATGCTTTCTTTCAGTGTTCACTTCTCATTGCAGTTTTATTTCCATGCCACGGCAGAAACTGATTATGAAGTTATTTAGAGGTTTGGTATTGCTCAGAAGCAAAATGGAATAAAATGTTTGAACAGGAAAAACTTAAATGTTAGGCAGGATAGCTCTTCATTCTACCTGACTATGAGAGCGATTGCAAGGGGACATCTTCCACTAGACCAGGTTACTCCAAGTCCAGTCCAAACTAGATGTGGACACTTCCAGGGATAAAGAAGATGGATTTCATGCCAAAAGATGTTTTAAATGCAAGGTTTGTGCATCCATGAGCTTATGCATCAGAGTGCCCAGGAGTTTTTAGAGCAAGTCTGTAAAGGAGCAGAAGGAGCTGTGCTAGACCTGGGTGACATGGTGACACTACTGGGGGTCTGAAGGAGCAGAGGTGGGGGTATAGATGAAAGAGAATTAATTTACAAAAACACACCAAGGTCAGATGTTGCACATATTTGGGCAAATATTAAGCACAAACAAGTTTTTTAAAAATTCCTCATGAAACTTTGTGATCTAAAAAAGAAATCTCAAGAGGAAATAAATCCTTTTCTATTAAAAATTGCAAACTCCAGCACAATGCAAACCAGCTTGGAAAGCACCAGACAGCTATTTTACATTGCTGGTGAATACTGTTACGAATTAACAGCTCATTAAGAAAAAAACCTTTGCAAACCATGAATCTCAAAAGAAAGTCAGAGAAACTGTCATCTGCAATCTCCAGTGTGTGAATAAATCTAAAATCCATCAAGGGACAGATTCTTCCGAGAGCCAAACAAACAGGTGTCCCCTGGCCTCCCGACCCCAACATCAACAGCGCAATAAAACTCTTCCCAGTGCAGGACCAAACCATTTGGTACCAGTACATGGGATAATACCTGCTCCTTAAAACACGGAAATGCGGATAACAAATGCCTCCAAAGTCCCAGAAGAAACAGAGACGTGCACTGTGAAGTATCCCCCCAGGAATCCTGTAAATCATACCCAAATTTCACTTGTCCTGGAACAGGTTTGAAAATCTGTTTGTGGTTTCTCCTACATATTTTGAACTGTATCTGGTCAGTTCAGAAATGAAAGAGTCCTTCAAACTCCAGTGCAAGGATCTCTGTACGTGTTACTTTAAAATAGCTTTAAACTGCAGACAAATTTGCTCTGCAAACTCAATTATTTTTATGTTTTAAAAAATTTACTCTTTTTTTTATCACATTTGATTGATCTGTACAGTCAAGTGCCATTAGTCCATCCATTCATTCCTCTGTGCCAGATTTGTTGGTGTTGGCACCCGAAGGGCAGTGCTGTGATGGTCCTGTGTTATTCTCTGCTCCCTGAGCTCCAGCATTCCCAGCACAGCTCAAATCATCTTCAGGAAGCTGAAAGCACCACGAGCTTCTCCTGTTGGCTTCTATGAGCCTGGCCTCACCTCAGCACTAGAGGTATGAAAAGCTCTGCTTATGCAGATGGTGAACCACATTACCTTGCCATCCACCCGTTTCTCTGCACTTGAAACACCAGCTTGGGAAGCTCTCCCAAGATAACGTTCAGTGTCACTTCCAAAAGGCCCACTCTGACGGTGAGAGCTCAGCCCCTCTCTGGAGTCACATCTTTGTAACTCTCTGGGTTCACTTGGTATTGCAGCACAGCTCAGCCAGAGGAGGGTCTTTACCAGCACAAGTTTACATGCAGTTTATTGACATTAAACCCTTTCTCTCCACTGTCACTTCTCCCAGCTTCTCGTGGTTTGTCCCATTGCTACCCTAACATAACGTTCACACACAGATGTGGTAAACACCAAATAATAAAACACACGAGCCAGTGTTGTGACACGCACAGAAGGCAGCAGGATTAGAGCTGGGAGTGTCACTCCAGCCTTGTATCACACCGCGTGTGACACGGGGTGCCACCGCCACATAAAGCATGGGAGATTTAAGAGAAGAACAGGTAGGAATACACAAAAAGGGAGAAACATCAAGAATTTTTTTAACGATATTTTCCTGACAGCTCCTCAGATTTGTTTTCTGTACTTTGTTTCACCACTGAAGAAATCCCTGTTCAGACAATTCACAATGATGGACTAAAACATCATGAAACATTCGAGCTGGTAGGACTGAGTTGCTCAAGAAAAAGGAAATGATTAGAGGTCATGTTTATTCAGAAACAAAAGTGCCTTGTTAATTCACAGGACTCAAGATAATGTGATGATTTGATCCAACACTTTGCATAATACAGACCACTGGAATTTTCTGTATTACTTCCAGTTTAAAGCTCAATAGTTGCACTTGAACTACAGGTTTAGAAAATCATCCGCTCTTGATGTTAAAATATCCACCATAACAGCCATTAAGTTGTTCCAGTGATTAATCACCTTCCCTGATTAACACGTACATTCTTTCTAGTCAAATTTTTGTCTACCTTTAATTCAATTCACGAAATCTCTTTGTATTTTTTTCTTCTCTACTCTTAAGAGCTCTCTATTCGCTAATTCTTTTTTTGCCCGTGTAGGCACTTATTGACCAAGTTCAACCACCTCTTTACTGCCTTTCTGATAATAGAAGAGGCTTGATTTTTTTAAAATCTGTCTCCATAAGATAAATTTCTCACTTCTTTAATCCCTTTTGTGGATTTTCAGTGCATCTGTTTCAGTGTCTTTTTCCAAGTGTCAGGCCAAGAAATGGACAACAGCACGTGAAGACACCAGAGGAGCTGCAGTGACTCCCAAGATTAACTAAAGGAAAATTATCAGCATAAAAAAAGTTTTCAGCAATTATTTTTAATTTTTCAAAAGAGCCATGTACTTTTAAAGTGCATTTCAACAAAAGGCAGTATCGTTTGTTTTATATAAACAGACAACTTTGAAATGCATTCTCTTTAAAAAATATACCACTTCTTCACATCTTAATTAATGCCAAAACTTGATTTTCTTTCTTAGCAGTATATTAGAAAACTGCTATTAATGTAATTTAATTTTTGTAAGGAGCAGCATTTGTTTTCTATTTAAAAAAAAATAGGTGGTTCTGAAATGTTGGTCTGTCAACATCACTTAGAACATTCCCATTCCATGCCTCTATGTAATAAATTAGATCAGAGTTTTAATTGTGCCCATGCTTTGTGGTTCCTGGCAGTACAAAAAGATCTGTGAATTCACGTCCCAAAAAGTCCTACTGAGTGATTAATTACTGGTCTGGAAGATATAAATATGCTTTTCAGGGAAGTCAGTATGGACTGCTGGAAGCTTTGGTCTTATATATGGCTGTAGGTGCCTCTCACCCAGCAGACATCACCCTAATTCAAACAATATTCCAGCTCCAATATTTACTGGCAGTACAAACCCCTCTCCTGTCTGCTTGCCTGATTTAATTAATACAAGATCTATAGATCTGAAAGTGAGGAACAGGAGATATGTTTATTCATATTTTCCATTTCTCTGAGTTTTCCTCAGCCTGGAAGAAGCCACCAGCACAGTGTCTTCACTGCATGTTCTGGACAGCAAAGCTCCTCCAGAACATTGTTCTAACCAGCATGGGAGTAAAGCCCAGCCCAGCTGTTGGTCCCAACCCCATGGATCACTTCCCTCCCCAGGACTCAGAGCTGTCACAGCTTTGCTCTCTCCTCAAACCCTTTCTGTGCTCCAAATCAAATTCTTGGGGCAGCCTGTGGTATTTGCAGTCTGCTCCCAGAGTGTCATACAATAAATACACAAGGAGAGGAGCTTTATTTTCCTTCCCACTGGAGCACAATCAATGTTAAAACCAAAACCATCCCACCTGCACATCTGGAGCAAGTCAGTGCCACCTCAGGCAGATGACGGGGTCCAGCTGGAGCTTCTGTCACCCCAGGAGGATATCTCCCAGCAGGGTGAAGAGCAGCAGGCAGGAGATCAGTCAGCAAAAGGAAAACTGATCAAAAGCAGCAGCGATTTGAAAGGACCTGGAACCACTAATGTGACACTGAACTTCTCACAGTCGGGCCACCAACACAAGCCAAAGCAACCCAAGTGGAGATTACTGCCTAATGGCCTGGCAGAGGCAGCTGAGGGATCACAGTGCAGCTCCTTGCTGTAAGGAACACCATTTATGTCACTACAAGCAAGAGCATGACAAACAAAGACAAACAAAGACTAACTCCATCCTTCCTCTTTGAAAAGGTCTGTCCACAGTCAAGGAACAGAGTGAAATGTGAAAGAGAAATGTGTTCCTGTTTGGAGGATAGAAGACAAGAGCTTTGCAATCCTCTGAGCACCAAAATTCACTGAAATCACCGGGGCCATTGTGATTGCTCATTAACAATACACATCTTCCAGCTGACATTTTTCATTTGGACCTTGTGAAAACCACAAATCAAACATACATAAGAAGGTAGCCAACTTCAACCGAGGAAAGGTCTTTAAAAAACAAGAAAGAAAATAAACCTTTGATAAAATAATTGCTTCTACTGTTATTTTTTTTGCCATTGCTTCAAAAACAATTTCTCTTTCTTTCTTGTTCATCTATCTGGTGTCCTGCTGGTGTGTAGATGAAAGGTCCAGTCTCTTTAAAATTTCATGCAGGGCTCTTCAGAACATCTCAGTTTTAAATGCCCATGGCAAAGACAACAAAATGTACCAGTAAATGGGAAGCAGATGAAACCTCTGTTTATACACTCCGTAAAGGTAGAGTGTGTGACAGGGTCTGTTTTCACACCCACGCAGACTGACAAGAACCATCCGTAAAATCCCTAAACCACACCACTTACATTCACCCAGTACTGACCACAACTCAGCATCCCAAAAACTACCTGGGACTTAGCAAACTCAGGTGGGTACAATTCTATCACCCAGCAAGGAAAGTTTGTTTCTCTTTCTGCTCTTCCAATACCCAAAGGAGCCTACAGGAAAGATGGAGACTATTTACAAGGAATGACAGGACACAGAGAATGGCTTCACTCTGCCAGAAGACAGGGTTAGATAGGGTAGTGGAAAGGAATCCCTGGCTGTGAGGGTGGTTAGGCCCTGGCACAGGGTGCCCAGAGCAGCTGTGGCTGCCCCTGGATCCCTGGAAGTGTCCAAGGCCAGGCTGGATGGGGCTTGGAGCAACCTGGGGTGGTGGAAGGTTGTCCCATGCCGGTGGGACTGGATGAGGTTTAAGGTCCCTTCCCAACCCAAACCATTCTGGGATTCTGTGGTATCACTGACATTTCCTTCGAGTGATTTTGCCACTCACTAAGAGCATGTTCTGACCCAATTCAAGATAACAGATTCTCACACCGTACTTCAGGTTTCTACGTCTCATGAGCCAGCATGGTAACCACCACTACCTAAGGCTGCAGTGTTCAAGTCTGACAGGTTTGTGTGGATTTGTAGCACCTTTTTCCATCTAATAAGTCTAAAGTATTTTGCCAGAACAGTCACTGAATTTCCAGCCGGAAGCCACAGCATCTGTTTTCTATATCTCTGCTGTTGCTGCTCTCATTTACAGTGTTCACAACTCTGAGCACTCGTAAGGAGATATTTCTCAGCTCACTGTGGAGTTGAAGCAGACAATTCACATCTGTGGTGCTGAAGCAGCTTGGGAGACGCCAGTGGACTCCCTTCCCAAAAGTGGGAATATGTATAATTAAAAAAACCCAAAGAGAACAAAACACAAAAAACCCATCAGAGGAACCAGCTGTCAAATACTGAGACACTTGAAGAAGAGCAGAAACTTACTGACTGTTTTTCAGAGAACTGTTCCAATATCTAATGGCAATCTAAATTCCTCTTAGGAATAAGGTAGTTTTAGGTGCATAAACTCATTATGAGTGGAGTTATGTTTTGTACACTAACAATGAAAAAGCCAAAAACTGTATCAAAGTAGGTGAGATGGAAGGTTTGGACTCTCGGCATCCTGACACAGAAAATGTTACCTGCAGGAGTCACCTGCATTAATGAAAGCACTCTGGTAGTGAACTGCACATTGAGAACAAGGGCCAACCACTCAGTGAGCCCAGGTGTGATGGGGATGGTTCAGAGTGAGGATGGCTCAACCACAACACATCTTGGCTGCAGTCTAGAGGTCGAGTTTGGAGAACACTGTGCATCACCCACAAGGAAATTTTCCAGCATCTGAAGGAGCTGCTGATCCACAGCCTCATCCTGGATAACCTTGTGCCAAGGCAGTTCCAAGGAGACAAATCCAAATCCTCAGATGTTCAACAGAGCAGCCTTGTAGATGAAGGATGGTATCACAGAGTGACACACAAGTGACTTATGGGCTACTCATGTGTGGGAATGATCTTGGGTCAGCAAACGGACTTGCTCTGGCCACATCCCTTTGTCACGTAGTGCTAATAACACCAAAACCCTCTAATTGCATCAACCACAGCAGAGGAAATGATAAAACTCCTTCAGTCAAGCCTGAGCTCCTGCATCCAGAACACCACCACCCCAAGGGATTTTGCAGCCAAATGCTGTGAGGTTATGAACAGGGATATGAAGCACAAATCACTTTCTATATTGACTAGTAACAACTGAGGTGAAAAAGCCCAGAGAGCCCCAACTGGGAATGAGTCCACTGTGATTTGCTCCACAGGATTTCATACACACAAGTCCTGCAGAACCATTCTCGTGAGTCTCTGCCCCAGCTGGGGTGGACACACTTCACTTTGGGCTTTTAAGGCTGAAAATAGCACAGGTGATTTTACACGATAATGAGAGCAGTGCAATATTTCCACCCAAATGGCACCTGTATGACCGTAATGGAAGGTGTAAGTAAAAGGAAACCTCTGTTACTCATCCCAGAATTTAATCAAATGAGAAGGATAAATGGTGTGTTCTTTGACAATCATGTCTATGGTACACGACCTGCTGTCACACCAGAACAGCCTTAATACAAAGTGAAGAACTCAGAGCTATTTTCTGTAAGTAGAGAAGTAACTTGGGGTTATCCTTTTAGCTTACTCATGCATTATGGACTCAATAGCTCAATCTTGGTTTTTCATATGTTACTACTAATTAGACACACTGTAGCCAGAGGCAGAAAGCAATCTGAAGAAGCAGCAAAGATCCAGAGTCAATGCATCCCCCTCCACAGGACCCAGCTGATTGCCCAGCTGGACCCTCACTGCCTCTGACTGCCCAAGAGACATCTCTGGGCATAAAATTACTACAAAACCTGTGACAGTCTTGGGCAAGGACCTCATTGGCCGTAAAGCTGCTGTTCCCTCTGGCTGTAGGGGAACCATGCCAACAACTGTGCCTCCGAAGTCCCACACCTGCAGTTCCAACCTGTACATACCAACCAAAAAAAGGCTTCTCTCTTCCCAGTCCAGCACAGCACCATCCCAGAGGGATGCATGGAGAGAGATGTGAGCCCCAACAGCCATCTGGTTTTGGTATTAAGAGTGAACCCGGGTTTGCAGCCCATCATTCCCCCAGGCAGAGAGGGACCATCCTTGACCTCAGGACATCACATCTGCTGCTGGTTCTTGAAGGCACCATGATAAAATTATATGTATTAAAACACCACAAACTTCATCCTGTAACCTTGAGCTGTTCCACACCCAGTCCCTGCGCCCACCAGCCTGGACACACGTGCAGCCCATGGACAGCCAAGCCCCAGCACAGGGCTGGCAGAAGGCAGCAAACCAACCACCTGACCCAGGAGCATCCTCATTATAACCCTCGTTAGCCACTCCGTGTAATTAGCTCCAGGTAGTTGAAAGCACATTTTTGCTTGGCCTTTCTACATCTGTGTTTTCCCCAAAGACTTAACTACCTGGTTTCATGCTCAAACACTAAAAGTCAGCTCTCCTCCCATAAAATATTTTAATCTAAAAATAATTCGTACCATGTTTATTTTTAAGAACTTTTACCCTCCCAAAAATAATGTTTAAAAGAAAGCAACTTTAAGCATGAATACAGAGTAAATAATTGCTGTTGCTTTCCTTGCAAATAAATCACTTTTACTCTGATTTAAAAAAAAAAAAAAAAGATCAAAAGTAACATTAATCATGCTGGCCAGGGAGCAAAAGGACATTCCCAGACATTAACTGCCTTCCAAATATGAAAAACATATTAAATATCTCTCTAAAACAAGATGTTTTCCTCATGTTTCCTTTGAGGGAAAACTGCTGGGCACATTCCTGCCGGGCTAGGCTGGGGAGGCACCTGCAGTGTGCCACCCCTCAGCACACCTGCCCCACAGGCCTGGCATCCAGCAGGCTCTGGCCCTGGGATGAAGATGCTCTGGCGGCACCAGGCCACCTTGCCTTTACATAGGAATTCTGCACTGAGAGTCGTCCTGACTGTACAAATTGATTTTTCCCAAACTTTTGGAAGAAAGCACACACATGGAAACTCCCACTCATCCAGCTGCCACCGCAGCACACGTGGATCAAACATCACAGATTGTGCATTTACTTAATCATGACCTGTGAGTTCTGTTGCCAGAGGATCAGAGGCACGAGGGAGAGAAACCCGCCTGGGCAGTGTAAGGAAATACAGTTAGAGTCAGTCCCAAAAAAGACCCAGGAAAGCTGTTTTTTCCTCAGCCCAGGCTGGCCCAGAATCCCAGCACACCCTCGGTAACCCTGAGCCAGCAGGAAAGTGCCTACAGTTCCACTAGCAACCCTGTAACAAACCCCACAGCCTGGGTTTCTTATGAGAATAAAAGAATGGGGGCAATGCTTGGTGCTGGCCATCGCCAACGGAGTGAAGGCCATTAAGAGCACTACTAATACAGAGGGGTTTTATCCTTCCCCTTCCCACTCCAAAGACTTTTTAATGCTTTAAAGACACATTAAGAGAACGTGGATGCTTCCTTCCCTAAAGAGGAACCAGGGGACTGAGCGGCCAGTGCAGCCCCTGTGCCCCGCGCTGGGACACACCAGGTGCTGGCCACAGGGGCCACCCATGGGAGATGCCACCAGCTGCCAGGCTGGCACACCCACTGCCAGGGCCATCCCATACCACAGTGCTCAGTTTCTGGAATGCCCCTTTGCCCTGATCCTTGGAGCAGACACGTTAGACCACTCCTGCCAGGTGCCTGCTACCACACCACACCTTCACGATGAGGCTGCTTGTGTTCCTGCTCCCAAAACCAGAGCTCTGCCTAAGAGGAGCAGGATGAGTTTGGTGCCCCAGCAATAAAGGCTTCTCAGCACCATCAGTAACTCCTCTTCCCCTTCATTTCCCTGCTCCCCTCCATGGCAGTAATCTCTTGTTGGATTTTCTGTCTGTCTTTCTTTGTTACTGAAGTCCCACTAATTACTTTGAAAGTCTGTGGATTCTGGTCACAGGAATGAGGAGTTTCTGTCAAAGCAATTTTCCAGAAAAAGCTGTTTCTCTGGAATAAGCTTCTCATCTGCTAATCCACCAGTGCCGCAGTTGCCGGCTGGCCCAAAACAAAGGAATAAGGTTTTCCTCCCAGATACCCTGAGGAAGAATTTTATTAGCAGCATACATGTATGATTAGAATAACAGAAAGAAGAGTTTATTTGTGAAAGAATTGACATCAAACCAATACCTAAGTCCTCCGAGGACAGGGTAGATGCCTTTGAGGAAGAAGCTTTTAAGAAACTACCAAAAAAGCATACACATCCCTCAGTTTTTCTATCGAGTTTCTTCTCTGTGTCTTACTAGAATCTTTTCTTTTAAAGCAATAGTATTTGAACTTGTACCAACTCCTAAAATATTAGGATTTTACATGTTTATCATCCGTCATAAGAAGGAATTCCCATATATCCAAGTGGGAAACAGCACACAACACAAAGCGATAAAATTTGGTGGGAAGTTCCTAACTGTGAATCTTTAAAACGTTTTATGTGAAAGAGCTGATAAAGCAAACGCAGTGAGTGAGCATCCCGGGATCAGTAAATTAAAGCCGTTCAGTGCCTGCCATCCTGTGCTACAGGCGCTGTTAGAGCAGGAATTGGCTGTCCCTCACTTACCTGCCCTCCCAAGCAGAGCTCTGCAGACGCCGCGGCCCGCAGCCGAGGTGGGTGCAGAGGCTGCTGCAGCTGCGGGCTCTCACAGCATCGGGGCTGGCAGCGAGGCTCCCTCTGCACCCCTCGTGTCCCAGCCGCTCCTGACGGCACCGATGGAGTTTGGGAGGTGTTAGGGATCACAGCAGAACAACCGCCTGTCCTTGGCTGTGGTGAGAGCACAGTCCTGAGGGGACCAGCCCAGTGCCCGAGCTGTTGGAATGTGTGCCCTTGGCTGAATTGCAGCACCAAAAAAGGAGCCTACAGAAATTATTGTTTTCTGATTCACTCTTAGACTAATACTCAAAGATATACAATCTCAAGTTATTTTCCAAACGTTAGGAGTAGAAAAAACAAATATTTAATAAATTGATTAAACTTCTGTTGGGCAAAAGTACTTCAGAGCATACCCTGAGCTGTGGGTGTGTCTGTGCCATCGCCAACACTGCCAACAGACCTTGTGAAGAATTGCTACAGTAAAAAAAAAGAGAAAATATAAATACATGAGACATCTCCTCAACCTGTTTTCCTTTCCTAGGAAGGAGACAGTTATCCCTCCTCCAGCAGGACAGAGATAAGCACACGCAGAATGCCCACAGGCTACAGTTTTTCATTTTCCTCTTGGCTGATCTACAACTAAGCTGCCAAAATAAACAAACTTCGCCTTCCAGTCAGGCTCAAAATGAACCAAACTGAATTTTTATATCATAAAAGGAAGCGAAAAAATAAGCAGGAACAGTAAAAATGCTTAAAGTATCAGCACTTTTTTCCAGAAGGGAAAATAAATTTCTGAAGACAAGCTATTAAGCGTTGATTTCAGACACTAATTACATAGTCCCCGACACATCCAACACAGTGTCTCAGTCACAGTTGCCTTCCTAAAGTCAATGAGGTGAGAAAGTTTGGTCTCATGACATCAGTGACCAAACCCAGACTTCTTAGGTCAGAAGAGGACCAAGTACATATTTTGACAGCTACCTCATCTAAACTTGCTCTTTGAAGAGCAACAGCTTCATTGAATGACAATTTTTTTGAGTGACATTTTTTGTGGCCCAGTGAAAGCTCCAAAAAGAACTTAGAGAGAAATCCAAAGTCTCCTCACTGACTTAGAGCAGCAGGGATGCCCCAGGGTCACCTGAGCAGCCAAGAGGCAGCTCAAAGAGCTGGTATTGATATTTTCTGGAGACACTGAAATTTCTCCAGAGGATCCAGACTACTTTCAGTTTTAGATCTAATATGAACATTAAATGATTAAATGTTTCATTGTGTACTGAAGACCTGAAGGATGAACTTTTCTAAAATGCCGAAAACACAATAAGCACTATGAAGATGTAGACCCAAAGACTAACCCACTGCCCTGCCATGCTGCCATCAGTGCATTTCCCAGGGTTCTGGCCCAGCTTTGCCTCTGAGGCACAGGCACACCAATCCACCACCATGCCACGTAAAACAGTCCAAAAATATCTATTTTAAAGAAAAGCCCATTTTGTGAGTCATGTAGACAAAAGTACAAACCCCAAGTACCTGCTGTGCCAAGCAGAATACATAAAGCACAATCAGAAAAAAAACACTGGAAAAATGTGAATGCCACACAAAGCAGTCCGGAAGAGTAACTCAAAATGACTGATGGGCTGCTTCTCATGGTGGCTGAGAAGTCACTCCCCAAAGGTGTGCACATGTCCAGAGCAAGGTCTGGGCCCCATTACAAACACGGGCGTTGATCCACGGCACCCTTCTGAGCTCCATCAGGGACCACAGCCACAGCTGGTGGCTCCTCAAACTGGGGTGTCGAAGGCTTTGAGTCACACAGTCAGGATCATTTTCTATTTCATCTCATGGACACTCCAGCTGACCCCTGCTCCTGACATTGCCATAATTAGAAGCATTTGACACTACACTTTAACAACATTTTTCTTAGTTGGCATTTTTGTGAGCAATTAATAACCTTGACTAAAAATAAAATTTATGTATATATACACTGCGCTATGAAACCCACAATATTTTAAGCTAGTGTTTCATCTGAATACTTTCTTGAGGTCATGTGGAGCATCTATCTCTTTATATGGATAACTAGAAGCAAAAAGGAATCTGTCGTGATAACATGCAAATAAGTATGGTGCATTCATACGAGACCAAACGCTAGAGTAATAAAAAGGAAGGGAAACTACACAGCAGGACAGATATTTCCAGCATTAGTGTAGCATTTTCACCTGCTGTGCAGACACAAATTCTGTGTACATGAATTAACACTTGCTCTTATTTGTTTTCTCACCTTCTTTATAGACTAGAAGCCCTATGTATGTCTTTACTTTCAACTAATATTAAGAAGCATCCATGGCTGCAAAGATTATTTCCATTTATTCACGTGAAAAATGAGGTTGTTGTGTATACTTCCTGAGAGAAAAAGATTTAAAGAGTTATGCCAAAAACTAAGACAAAACGTCTGTTAAACTCTCACCATTTTATCACAAAGATACCTTTGAAAAATGACTCTTACATCCAAGCAATGGTCACTCCATTGCCAATAATAAGGGCTAAATCAAATTAATCACAGAGCTTCTGTACTTGCAGGTTGAGCAAAGCTCAGCAGGAGCTCCTGGGCTTCACGGAGGTAGAGACTGTCCTCTGATTTCTTATCTTAATGTTTTACATTAACATTCTTTTAATATTAACAGGAGTCTGAAAACAGCCCTCCATGTGCAACTGGATCATGTGCTTATTTCCATCATCGCTCCTCCCTCAACCAGCTCCTTGTAGATAACATTTCTAAAATAATTAATACTTTCATGGAGCCAGCTATGTTTTAACGTCAGAGACACGCAAGGAGATGGCTCTGAGAGAAAAAAAGTCATTACCTAAACAGGTAATTTTTACTGAATTCCTGAGGGGCCCCAGCACACGGAATTCCCTCAGCTGTGCTGTACGGTTGCTATCAGAGCATATATACCTCACTCAGCTTGGCTCATAAAATCCGAGTGTGTTAAATCTCTGGTGATAGAACAGTCCTGATTGCCTTTGTTCTGCTAATTAGCAGGGAAAAAACCCTTGGAACAAGTTTTTCCCAGTGAGTGCATTAGGGCACACACAGTGCAGTAATAGCACCGCAAGAAACTTGTGTAACAGAGAATTCTGGCTTCCTGCTTTCTTAAGCCTGACACAAAGCTGGAATAATTAGGGTGATAAAGTCGAAGCAGCCCAAGTAAATTTAGCTAAATCTGGTATCACCACAGTTGGGACACTTATTTGCATGTTTAAATTACTCAAGTGACTAATTTTATAATTTCCTTTTCAATTGCTGAATGCCTTACATCTCAAACGAGTCCCCTGGGAGGCAGAGGCACAGCTCACGGTGTGTTAAACTCACAAACTTGTTATACTGCACTAGATTAGCATAATATTGCATACGTTATTCCTTATTTAATAAAAATTTAATTGTGCATATAATTTGATAATTCAATACCAATAATTTGTTATACAAATCTAGAATGCACTCATTTGGCTTCTTCCTTGGAAAAAAAGTTACCTGTGAGTTCTCTGTGACTAAACATTCTCACTAGAACTCCCAATTTTGCCATATTTTATCTGCAGCCTTCCTAAAGAGGACACAGCTTACACCCAGGGAACTTAAAGCCTTTTATTGGTGCTCGGATGTCCTTAAATCCAGCCCGCTGGGCTTTGTGTGGAGGATGCAGAGCACTGACGCTGCAGCTCTTTGTTAATGACGTTCTGGGGATGCTCCTTGGGCACGCCTTTCACGCAAAGCCAGGGAATGACCACGGAACATGACCAGAACAAACAGCGTTCTGTGGCCAAGTTCTCCGCACAGTCTGATGCCATGCGAGGATTTCAATCTCAGACTGCAAACAGCCACCGAAAACATCTTGAAAAGCGTTTGGAAAATCCTGTCGTTACATCATTCCCAATTACCATCCCAGCCTCTCCACTGGTTTGTTTTCATGTGATTTGGTTTTCCATGTCCTGGGGGGAAACGGTGATCTTGAGAACCTCCTAATGAAAGTAAAACTCACTCAACGGGATCACAGGAATGACAAATTCGTTCTCTTCTGTAGAAATTAGCAGAAAATATTTGTCTCGGGTGTTCCACTAACATGTTATTTCTTCCCTGTTTTCTAGCTTGGCACTCTGGAGCTCATGCAAAGCTCCTGACACAAAAAGGACGGCAGGCAGCAGCTCTCCGAGCCCCAGGGCAGCCCTGGGGATTTAACACCCACCCACCCTCCCCGCTGGGTGCCAACATCGAGTCCCAGCAATGCATTTCAATTGACAGCGATCACTCCGCTATTAGAGGAATGCCAGAGAATGCATTTTTCCATTGGAGGAAAAAAAAAAAAAAAAAAAAGTCCTAATAAGCAGCCACCTTCACACCGGTGTTAAACTCATTAACCCCCACAGCTGAGAGAGGAAAGCGCTCTTTCTCTCACATGAAAGCAAACTTTTTGGAGAAGGCATTTTTCGCAGAGCTGCATTAACGTCCTCCCACAAAGGTCAGCGCAGCTCAGCCCGGGACCTCCCGGAGCCCGCTGAGAAAAGCTTTACATCTGCCAAGCCTGTTTGCAATCTCAGTGTAACACACAGCTCACCTTCCTGAGCTTCTCTGCTTTCTCTACGTTTAAATTATTAGTATAATTTTATTTAACTTTCCAACTTGCTGTGGTGTATTAGCATATTAAAATTAACTCTGCTGGCTGTAATTAACTTTACCTTAATAAAACAACTTACCAAGGCAAATTTGATCAAATTATAGTACCACCTTGTGATGTTACCTTTGTGCCCCAATAGAACACCTTTTAATATTATATTTTTTTTAAATCCTTTTTTTATCAAGATCGGTGGAGGACTAATTAGCCTTTTCTAGAATGCAACAGGAGCAAAGGGAAGTAAAGGGACTGTAACTGGAATCCAAGAATGGATGAACTAGAACACCACTTTTCCATGAGCCGAGGGAGTAATATTTACTAAAACTGACTCATTTTACATCAACAAACACAGCTTATGACACTTTCATATGAAAACATCACTTGGGCAATCGTCTCCCTGATGTAAAACCAGTAAAGAATGATTTCCATTAAAAACCCACTAAACTCAACAGCCAAAATACAATCAGCCCAATCAGCTATCAGTTTGAAAGGAATTTGGGAGTTCACCTGTGATTATACCCCAAGGAAGCACTCCCCAAACTGTACACAGAAACCTCAGAGGCACCTCCTTAGAGATTCTGAATATCCTGTAGCATTGCACCGCTGCTTCCAGCACTATAAAAACTCATGTGGCACAGGTTTAGTACCCAGGAATCCAGGTGCCCTCCAGAACCTGAATACGGGAATGTGGGAGCATCCAAGAGCCTGCTCAGTGGAATTCCACACTCAACCTTGCCGGGACAGCCTGGACACAATTCACAGCTATTTTAAACGCCTCACCTACCAAGCATGACCTGTAACCTTCCATCACAACATTAAAATGTTACTGTCTCCTGTTCATGACAAACGGAGCATTGCAGACACAACGTTCCCAATACTTGGCTGCAGTCTAAGAATGGAAAAGAGAGAAAGTCTGGCAGAAATACACCTAAAGGAGATTTTATTCAGGGAGGAGAGGACCTCTTGCTTCACACAAGCCATTAAGAATTTTATAACCAAATCATATGGAGCTGCATGAACAGAACGTGTTCCTTTTCCCTTCCAGCAGCCCTGATAAAGGAGCCTGGCTCCGGGCTGCATGTGTTTCCTTCTGCTTCAGGGCTCAACTCTGCCTTTCTTTTTCCTGCTGCCTTTCTGAAATTCCATGGAAAGCCATTGTTGTTAAACAGCAGTAAGTGTTACTCTCCCAGCAGTATACACTAACAATAATTCAGCCCTGTGTCAGGGGAGGCTGTGAGTTCCTAGCTGAATTTATTTGTAAAATAAAGTTTGTTCTTTTTCTCCAAGATCTTTCCTTAAGCCAGCATGGAACTCTCGTAAAAGAAAAGTGCCTCTAAGTACCAACTACCCAAGGAACAGCCTTTTTATTTTATTTTTTTATTCCTTGCTCACCATGACAACATAATAAATGAGCCCTGAGAGACTTGCAGTGCTTAACTATTTAAAATTGTGTATTTTATCTTTCACTGTAGGCTTCCAGACATAACATCCATGATCTATTTTTCAAACCCTCTTCAGTGTCTCTGAGTGAAATGCGCCAATTTTCACCTCCAATACGCAATGATCAGAAGGACACCTTGAGCGGGGACTCTGGTAACACTTTACAGAACTACTCTTACAGTATTTTTGTGATCTATTAATAATTACTCGCTCCTGTAAAAGAAAGGCAACCAGGCAATAGTTTCACCATCTGCTTTTTCCATTTTTGTTTGGAATTCTGCTGGATGGCTCTGTATTCTTTCATACATGACTAATAGGAAAGATACAAGACTAATAGGAAACACAACTGCAACTTCACTTAGGGTTGGTTTCAGTTAACAGATGGGCTTTAAACTATCCAACATAAAAGCATTCATTTCAGAAAAACTGACCCCAAAACTGCTTCATAAAATGAAGTATTTCCATTTTTTTCCCCCTCAAAGCTTTAGGATCTTTCATGACACTACAGTATAAGAGGCCCCTGGGTCTAAAAAAAAAAAAAAAATAGCACACACACACTTACAATTTCTGACCTTAAATATCAGAGACTAAAGGTTTTGCAATAAAAGTATCAGCAGTAACATACATGGCTCTACAAAAAGCCTCCAAGACCACAGCTTTCCTTGCTAAATTTCGAGTGCCAACAAAAAATTACAGCAAAGAGATCTCCAAAATCCCTTCTTTCGGTCAAGTGAAGCTCTAGTTTTGCACCAGCCATACAGCAGCTGCGGTGGGACTTGGGGCTGTTGCAGCAGCTTCCCTCTGGATGAGTAACTCTTACAAGATGCCGTGGATGGACACAGCCCTGAGCCCCTCAGTCACACGGGTCCTGCTTCCAAACTCCCGCATGTGGAGTGGAAAACTGCTCATCCCACATGCACCCAGGACTGCTGCAGAGCATTTACCCAAGATTAATGAACGGGTTTGTCAAGATCCCTGGCCGTGCCCGAGGCCAGGTTGGAGGGGGATCGGAGCGCCCTGGGCTAATGGAAGGTGTCCCTGCCCAGTGTGATGCCAACTTCAATCCCAACCAGGCTCAACACCGGAGCTTTCCCAGCCTCCGGCTCCCACAGGCTCTGGCTCCAGCCCAACCTACACCACAGCACTGGCTGCAGCTTCACGCAGCTTTACATTTACAATTAAAGATGTTCAAAATTATACTCGGTAGTACTTTTTGCAACTTGGTTCTCCTACTTCTGTCCCAAAGGTGCCGGTGCAGCCCCGCCGGACGCTGGGAGTGCCGGGGCTTTCCAGGACTTCCAGGCAGAGCCCGTAGGTGGCGGCATTTTCGTATGGAAAACCAGAATTCCCTTCTTTACAGTCACTGTGCAGTCAGATTCTGAGCCCGTGGTGACAGGCAAAGATTCTCCCCATCAGTGCAGTGTGCAGTGCCCACACAAGCAGCAGCATTTCCCTCTGCACCAGAAACCCAACTTTTCTCGCCGCTGCTGTTAAGGGGCAGCATCCCAGAAGTCACCAAAGCACAAGTTTAGAAGCAGAGGAAGCAAGCAAAGCTTTCCAAATTTCACTGTACCCCATAAGCACGGCTCTTCATTTTGAATACTTTTATTACTTCCTAACCAGAATTCTCTGAGCTTTGCAGAGAGGTACAGAATCACTCAAAAAATAATAAAAAAAAGAACACGCCAAACAAAACTCCCCAAACCCTGTAGTTTAAAAAATGCTGTTAAAACTTCATACAAGAATTAACAATGGAGAAAAGTTAGCAAATAAGACTAAGTAGAAAGTAAGTTCCTGTGTTTCCAGCAGCGGTTTTGCCAGATGCATCATCACATCTGCATGTGAGCAATTTTTCATTATTTATAAATGCGTTATGGGAACATGGCCAAGCTACAAACCAAGGAGTCCAACACACATTTAAAAAAAAATTAAAAAGAAAGAAAACAACAGGGAATGTGTCTTGGTTATAGAACAAAAGAATTCATTTTATCACTTGGCTTTAGCACTGGAGAAAATGGCTCCTGGTGCGCTGAACCCCGTGATGAATGTGCCCCCTCCAGATCTTTATTGCCCCTGTAAATCACCGCACTGACAGCACTTAATAAGAAAGCTTTGGAGTGGGTTTGAAGTTTTGCTTTGTACAAATAAAATCTCATATTAAAGAATTTGCTAGTCCTCAAGGTGTGGAAAAATAAGTATGACTAGAACCTGTTGTGCTTGCTTTTTTAAACTGTTTCCACTATTATTTTTTAAAAATAATTTTGTAGCAAAGAGAGCAGAATAACATAAGGAAAATGGTCTGTATTAAAATAAAAATTAGAGTCAGGACTTAGTTATGAAAACCCCATATTTCTGATGCTTCTGTACCCTGTGATGTCTGGATAGGGCAACAAAATCAGAAGCATAGAATATAAAACATTAAATATCTTCCATGGTGTGATATGACATGTTGACAATACTCCTGGTTTTTAACTAAAGAAAGTGAGGATTCGACATCCACAGTTATCGGTCAAAATTCCACTCTTTGAGAGAGGGCAGGATTATCTGAGTCACCTGCTACCCCCCAGGTGGGAACAAAAGGGTTTAAATCCCTCGGCAGCAACTGCAACAATATTCACAGATGGTGTCAGTAACGACTTCTACATATATATATAATTTTATATATTTATACACACACAGCTTTGGTCAAGCACCCTATGGGGAAACAGAGAAATAAATTTCTACAACACAAATATTTGAAGTTCATCTCAGAAAGTGAATAGACTCATTTATAATTACAGATTTAATCGTTTACTTTAGAGTTGACATTCTGGAAGTGATATTTGAGGGGGAAAATGGCTATTTGGGGGTGTTCAGAAGCAAAGTGCAGCTTAGCTCAGGCCATCACGCACTGATAGACAGTGTCAGCACATCACTGAATTGCACTTTAACCAAAATAAATCACAATTCATGTGGTGGTGGCTTTATGTTCTGCCTCCATGGCTTGTGTTATCCTTGCTCAATTCCAGGCAGCATCATTCCTTCTAAACCAGTTTATGGCACACCCTGGCTGAGGAAATCTTAACAGGAAACTACAGTTATTTGGACAAAGCTAGATGTATTTATAGGGAAATAAATGTATTTCCTGTTCAAACTGGGAGCACAAAGGTATTATGTGACAGACTATCAACAGGTCTGGAGGAAGTCCAGCTTCTCCTGATGGATAAAATGCATTTGAGAAGGTACCTCTAGGAAAATACACGCTAGTGGACATGGTCTGTAAGTGTAGGGAAAATAAAGGAAGGTTTTTCCCTAAAAACAAACACAGCCGGTATTAAAGGAGCACATTAGTACGAGTTCTTTAGAATTAGGATCCAAAGTATCAGGTATCAATCTTTCCCAGCTGCATGGATCTTTCCATGGATCCTTTTCTACCTCTCACCACTGGAAAAAAACATCTGCAAAGGTGTGGCCCCTGTGCCACCAGAAAGAGTAACCCAGCACAACCCCAAACCACGCAAAAGGAAGAGAGTCAGGGCAAAAGGAGGAGAACCAGGGCACACGTGGATTTGTTAGGAAGTTCCAGGTTCATTATGTTCCCCCCGGGACCCCCCGAGTTGGACACGGACCCAGCACAGCCCCCTCCCCCTTCCATGAACATTCCCCCACCACCCACTCCCCCTGCAGCTCACCAACACCTAAAGCCTGCTTCAACATTCATAATCATTACTTGGATTTTTAAACTACTTTAAGATGGTTTAGTCTTATTTTCCAAACCGGAAACCATTCTTAAACCTCCGAGAGCAGCTATGTGTAACTTTTAGGGGTTGCTTATGGGCTGGATTGGGTTTTTTTTTCAACAAAATAAAAGCCCGACAAATATTGCAGGAATCACTTGTTCCATTTTAAGGAGCAGATCCCAGGTCCCTCCTCCTTCCATGGTGGAAGTGCCACCAGGTGAGGTGCCAGTGCTCAGGGACGGTCCCCGCTCAGCATTCCGGAGGAGGATCCCCTCTCAGGGTGGATGTTTGCCACTCCACAGCTCAACCACCTCATTAGCCGCTTTTTATTGAGCACCAGCACTCGTTGCTCACTTCTCAATTCTCCGATTAAGCACCGCACTGCCGGGATCCCCAGCCTGCCTGCCAGCTGATTAGCTCAGTAATTCTGATAATCTCGAACCCGGGGAGCTGGGAAGGGAAGGAACTGCAGTCCCTGGGAGCTGGCTCCATTCTTTGCGTACAACATCAATACCCCAAACTCCCAGCAACGCAATCCAGAGAATCCAACTTCAAACGCGCCGAGTTCCAGAGTCATTTCAATAAAAAGCCACAACAGGTCATTAAAATGCGCCTTAATTGTGTCTGCCTCGCACTCGGTGCTGCTCCCTCCGCGGCTGGCACCCTCCGGAGGGTTTAGAGATGCTCTGGGAGCTGGAGGAGCCCCGAGGTGGCTCTGTCACGGCCGGGGACAGCCCCTGGCCCTCTGCCCCCAGTCCATCTCCTCCTGTCCCCCCGTCAGTGCCCGGCGTGATTTAACAACTGTAATCCCTTAGTTAACGATGTCAAAGGTTTTTAGGAAATTGACTGTATTACACCAAAGATATATTTCTTCTCGATGACAGAGTGGTTAAAATGATTTTTAAACCAAGACAGCAAAATAAAGCAGTAATAAAATCAATAAAAGGTGCTTAAAACATTCCTTCTATTAGGTAATGGCATTTAAAATATCCGTAGCTTGTAATGGCACTTAGGATATGCCCGAAAATCAATGAACTAAATTACTTATTGAACTAGTTAATTTGAACATTGAGTTTTATATGTATATTGATAAAACAAGAGACAAGAACCCTGGCTGTGTTTGAATTCCACGGTCAGATATCTCCCTCTGCTGGCAAAAACCTCGGAAAGCTCCACTAGAGACTCCTGCTGGGGTTTGTTTGTTTGTTTGTTTGTTTGTTTGTTTGTTTG
>VZSR01000393.1:761186-773730 GCA_013398615.1 Brachypodius melanocephalos
ATGGCGGCGTTACCTTCTCAGCATGGCGATCGTCACGTCCCAATGTGGCGAATCCCCTCCAAAGATGGCGAACGCACCTTCCCAAGATGGCCGCGGCCCCGCCCCAGCCGGCGGCGGCCCCGCCCCGCGCGCTGCACGCCGGGCGCTCGGGGCGGGCTGAGGGCGCGGGGCCGGTCGGGCCTGGTGCGGGCGGTCGGAGCGAGCGGGGCCGGGCCGGGCCGGGCGGGCGCCATGCCGGAGCTGGCCGTGGACAGGGTGGTCGTGCACCCGCTGGTGCTGCTCAGCGTCGTCGATCACTTCAACAGGTGCGGCCGGGCGGGAGCGGCGCCGCGGCGCTGAGTCACGGCCGGGCCGGGAGCGGGGCCGGGCCGGGAGCGGGGCCCTGGAGGAGCCCGGGGCCGGGAGGGGACCCTGCGGAGCGGGCGGGCCCTGGGGCCGGGAGGGGCCCCGGTCCCTCCGGCACCCCGGCTTAATTGAGCCGAATTCCGCTCCCTGTCGCCTGTGCCGAGCGGTTTTAGAGTCAGAAATAAAGCCCTAAATGCCGGGAGGTGGCCGAGCCCGCGGTGGGTGACACTGGAGTCGGTCGCTGCTCGCTGTTCGCAGCCGGTTTGGGGTCGAGTCCCCCGTGAGTGACACGGGCCCGTCCCTGGGGACAGGCTTTGGTTCCGAGGGCAGCGGAATGCCCTTTTGTGGCTGTAAACACAGCAGTGATAACACAATCACAGCCCCCCTCTCTTCCATCCCCGTTGTGTCACCTCCGACACGGCCCGGGCGTCCCTTCTCCCTCCTCCCCGTTCGTGGCAGGGACTGACAGTCGTTTTTCCTTTTAGAATAGGAAAAGTGGGAAATCAGAAGCGAGTGGTTGGAGTACTGCTGGGCTCCTGGCAGAAGAAGATCCTGGATGTGTCCAACAGTTTTGCAGGTGAGTTTGGGTGTCTTGCGCTTCTCCAAAGCCACTGAATTATTTAGTGGGTGGATTATGTTGGGGTTTTTGAAGAAACCCTTGGTCCATCCATGTACAAATCACCCTATATCCAACAACAAATGCAAACTGCTTGCAACACCCCTAAGTAAACCTTAATCTCTTTTGGCAGCAAAAAATACTCAAACACAGGGCATTTTGATAAACATTTTAATTCAGGAAGTTGGATTCTTCAACACTGGTTTGTTTTATTCCCAGTTCCTTTTGATGAGGATGACAAGGATGATACCGTGTGGTTCCTGGACCATGACTATCTGGAGAACATGTATGGAATGTTTAAGAAGGTCAATGGTGAGTTGAGATCTTCTGATAATCAGGGATACACTCCCAAAACCTTTCAGGGCTGTGGAAAAGGGAATTCCTATTAATCACAGAATCCTTAAGGTTAGAAAAGACCTGTAAGGTCATGGAGTGCACCTGTCAGCCAGCACCACCGTGTTCTCCACTAACCATGTCCTACATCCATGCTGTTTTGAACCCTTCAGGGATGGGACTTGCATCTTGAGATGCCAGAGGTGCAGGCTATGGGATCCTGAGAGTGACACAATTAACAGAAGCTGTTAATTACCCAGTGAAGGGGCCAGGAGAAAAGCTCTGGGTCAGTAATGAGTAATGGTGATGAGTCAGTGTGGTCACTGCTCGACCCAGAGCCTTGTAATCACTTCCCTCTCCTCCACACAGATCAGACTCTGACCCTCGATCAGCCCTCCCAGTCTGTGCCCAGGTCTCTGCTGGGGCCTCCCCATGGTTCTGATCCCAAATCCTTTCTGCTTTTGCTCAGCCAGAGAAAGAATCGTGGGGTGGTACCACACGGGCCCCAAGCTGCACAAGAACGACATCGCTATCAACGAGCTGATGAAGAGATACTGCCCCAACTCTGTAAGTGGGGGCACCTTTGGCCTGTGGGGTTGTTCTTCTCTCTCTTTCCCTGAAAGGGGCATCTGGGAAGCCTCGTACCCCGCCTTTTTTGCTGGTGACACAGCATGGTGGCTGTACAGTGATTGAGGAACTGGGAGCAGGAGTTCCTTGAGTCATTGTCTCAGTGCCTGAGGTTACCCCTCTGAGCAGCCTTGTGCTGGTGCTGAGGAGGGAAAAGCTGGCTTGGGTATTTTTGTTTCCTACTCCTTGACTGAAATCCAGTTTTCTGCACGTTTTCTTTCTCCTCAAGGTGCTGGTGATCATTGATGTGAAGCCAAAGGACCTGGGGCTGCCCACAGAAGCCTACATCTCTGTGGAGGAGGTTCATGATGTGAGTGTCCACCCTGTGAAGTGTCACAGTCACAGCTGCAGCAGCTGGAGGCTGGCACCCGTGGGTGTCACTGGCTGCAGGCACTCCCAGGTGTGCCCAGTCACTGTGGGCCTGCCCTGAGCAGCTCACTCCTCACTGAGCCCCACGCAGACAAACAACACCAGCAGTGAGTCATTGTAATTGTCGCATTTAAATTTATTCTGGATGCACATAAAATACTGGATCTTTTTGCCTTTCTGAGGCCTTCACTACAGAGCAGGAGCTGCTCTCCCAAAATACAATGAGGTTGGATCAGGGAAGAGATATGTAATTGTGACATTTAGAATTTCCATTGCTCCCTGCTGGGCACAGACCAGCAAAATGCAGAAATGGGAAGTTTCCCAGAGCAGGAGAGATTGCTGGGGCAGTCGGTGACACCGATTAAATCAAGGATATCCTAGCTAGAGCCATAGCTCTCAGATGCCTTGTGGCCTGTGTGGGGCTGCTTTCCTTGTTTCCTCAGTGCAATCCCTCGTCCCCTGGCTAAAATCCCTGTTTGTGTCCCTTTAGGATGGCACCCCCACCTCCAAGACCTTTGAGCACGTGACAAGCGAGATCGGCGCCGAGGAGGCCGAGGAAGTGGGAGTGGAGCACCTGCTGAGGTGAGGGGCAGCTGTCCTGGGAGCCTGGATTGATCATCCCGGCCCTGCTCACACAGCTCTCAGCTGGGAAGGTGCCAAGGGACAGTGCCCAGCACAGTGAGGTTCTAATCCCCATTCTCTCTGGGTTTCAGGGACATCAAGGACACCACGGTGGGCACGCTGTCCCAGCGGATCACAAACCAGGTCCATGGCTTGAAGGGACTGAACTCCAAGCTTCTGGACGTCAGGAGCTACCTCGAGAAAGTAGCCCTGGGCAAACTCCCCATCAACCACCAGATCATCTACCACCTCCAAGACGTCTTCAACCTGCTCCCAGACGTGAACCTGCAGGAGTTTGTCAAGGCCTTTTACCTGAAGACCAACGACCAGATGGTGGTGGTGTACCTGGCCTCGCTCATCCGCTCCGTCGTGGCCCTGCACAACCTCATCAACAACAAGATTGCCAACAGGGACGCGGAGAAGAAGGAAGGACAGGAGAAAGAAGAAAGTAAAAAGGAGAGGAAAGATGAGAAGGAGAAGGACAAGGAGAAGAGTGATGGCAAGAAAGAGGAGAAAAAGGAGAAAAAGTAAAAGGTGTAGTTTTTTTATTTGTAAATTAAAAATCTTGTAAACTAAATCCCTGGCGCTGGGGTCTTTTGTGTTGTGCTCAGCACTCCGCTCCTTCTCACCCAGGCAGGGTTGAGGAGAGCCATGTGGAGGCTTTTGATTTGATAATATTGTCGTACAGCACTTTTCCCTCCCTCAGTGTGTCTTTGGGAGTGTTGAGGCCTCAGTTCACTCACACTCTGCTCTCATTGGGCACACTCCCATGTTCCAGGGCTATTGCTTTGCCATTAGCCAGTTTCGTGCACCACAGCCATCCCGGCTCTGTGCCCCAGCCCCTCGGGGTGTGGCACAGCTGCGATGTTGTCACAGCTCTGTGACTCCCTGGGGACAGCGCTGGTGGCCCTGTCACCCCTGGCTAGGAGCAGGCAGCTCTGGGGGCTGCAGGAGCCTGTGAGCCTGGGGAGGCACTGGGGCCATCACTGCTGACACGGAGCAGGCAGGGACAAAACCCACGGGATTTGTGATCCCAGTGCTGAGCTCTGGATGCCATTATGGGCCTGGAGCCCCAGCCCTGCACAGACCCCACCCTGGGCCACACAGGGAACCAGGACAGGCACAGACCTGGGACACACAGGGACCTGGGACACACGGCTGCCCTGGGCACACACAGGGATCCAGGGCACACTCAGGGATCCAGCACAGGCACACCTCGGCAGCTGCTTTGTCGTTTATTGCACACGAAGCCGCGGGGGCAGGCGGGGCCGTTCCCAGCCCAGAGCCGTTGCAGGTCCCGTCTCCTCAGGCCCCCGGACACAGGGACACGGACACGCCTGGTTTGTCACCCGCACGCACGGGGAGGGACACAAGTGACATCCAGGTGATGCTGCCCCCACCACAGCCTGGCCGGCAGCAGAGGAACACAGGAGCGTGGGCAGAAGCCAGGATCGGAGCCAAGGCTGGCAGGGCCCTGGCAGTGCCCGCAGCCCCCGGGGCTGCTGTGGAGCACCAGCTCCGAGCAGAGACTACTTAAATACAACTGCCACAGGCTGCAAATGGGGACGCCACAGACACGCTCAGCCAGGTCTGGCTCCAGTGGCTGCGGGTCTGGCCTGGGAAGGGGCTGTGCTGGTGCACAAGAGCCCCTCAGAAGCATCATCTTGGGGGTCCCTGTCACTGAATGCTGGGTGCAGGATGGGGCCCAGAAGTCAATCGGAGAGCCATTTTCCCCCTCACTTGCCACTACCAAAATGCCATGAAAAGGCATGAAAGAAAACATGAGGGGGAAGAAGAGCCTCTGCCAAACACATAACTGTGTCTGTGGCGGGGCCGGGGAGCCCCGGTGCCCCCTGTGCCAGCCCTCGTGAGCCAAGCCCTTGTGCCCTCCTCTCCATCACACCTCGGATTTCCTTAGGGAGGGAAGCACAGCCCCGTTCCCCCAGGGCCGTGTCAGTGCAGACCTCGCCCAGGAACAAGAGCCACAGTGTCCATAGGGGCCCGTGCACGGCCCGGGCAGGCTCGGCCCTGGGCACCGCTCCGGGCACCCCCACAGCTCCATCACTCCTGCCCAAAGCCTTCCGTCTCCTCGATGGCGTAAAGCAGCTTCTCCTTCAGCTGTTCATAGCTCTTGTAGGGAGGGAGATCCAGGCGGTTGAAGCTGGGGAGAGAGCGGAGGCTGGGCCAGGCCAGGCCGGGAACAGCGGTGCCATCCACGGGGTGGAGAGCCCCGTGCAGCCCTGCAGAGCTCCCCCTGTCCCCGGTGCTCTGGCCAGGCCCAGGGGCAGTGACTTACCACGTGTGGCTCCGTGGCAGCCACGTCTCTTTGCCAACTTTATCGATGCAGAATTTCTGGGGCCCGTTGCTGCCTGTTAAGATGAGCACAGCAAAGCTCTTTACACGAGCAGGAGCTGAAAAAGAAACCCCTCCCACACACACTGAGATCCACCATCATGGCCCTACGATCCCAGGGTCACACAGGGCATAAATCCATGACAGCAGTCCCTGCCTGTTTGCAGAGAGGACGTTCAAAAAACAAAGGGGAAAGCAAAAAGCAGATTCACAGCACAGAGGGAAAAGAGCACCACCTCTGAGCACCATGGTTCCATAGGAAGTGCTACAACTTACTGATCTGTAAACCCTCAGGATTGTGCAAGTCCATCCAAGAGTTTTAAAGGACCTGGCATAGGAAGTCTGAGTCACTGAGGTGGCTTTTTAACACATTAGGAACGCTGGAGAGGTTCCAGGGGGTGGAAAAAGCTAATACGCCAGGAAGAACAACTGAGTGGGTTAAGCAAGCTGGTTGGCTCGACACGAATGCCAGGAAAGTCAGGGAAAGGCTGGTATAGGCCCCAAAAAGCAGTAAATTAAAGGATGAGTGGAACCACACCGCGGTTTTCTGAAAAAGAGGCTTTGTCACTCAAGAATCAAAATTGAATCAGAAATCCAATCTCATTCAGATTGAGATGACAACGCAGCCTGACAAAATTAACCCTGGCGGGACAAAGAACATGTCTGGAAATGGCACAACACCAGATGGGATCCCTGTGCTCAGACCTTGCAGCTGCTCTCCTGTTCATGTGCTGCCACGTGCTCTGTGTGGGGACAGGGACAGGGACAGGAAGGTGCCACCCCCCGGCCCCCAGCACGCACCGATGAGCTCAGCAAAGCCCCCGACGGGCAGGCGGCACGTCCCCGTCACAAACTGCAGCAGCCGGATCCTCTTCTCATTGTCCATCTCCTTAACCACCTGCAGCAGGAACGCAGCAGCTGAGTGGGATCCTGGTCCCATGCTGCAGGACGGGCACCCCACACCCTCAGCTGGCCTCAGACTGACCTGCCAGAACCACTGTATCTGTTTGCTGTTCTTGGTGTAGTGCCTGTAGATGGTGTTTTTCTGCCAGTCGTTCATGTCGATCTCCTGCATCCCGCACAGCATCAGCTGGGGACAGGGGACACTCAGCAGGGGACAGACAGGGCCCTGCACCCACGCTCTGAGCGCCAACCGCTCTGGTGCCAGCCTTCACCTGGCCCAGGCACCAGCAGTGAGGTGTCTGGGATGAATTGATTCCTCTCATCCACCAGGCTGTTCTCTTGCCAGTGGACCCAACGAGCCACCCCCAGACCCCACACCCGGGGCTGTACCCTCATCAGCAGAGCCAGTGGGCACAGAGCATGAGCAGGGTCACCACGTGCCACTTGCCATCCACATGCCCACCTCAGGAGCCAGCTCACCTCCAGCTCCTTCTCATCGAAGTAGCGCAGCCACTCCAGTGGCACCACCTCGTTGAAGCCGTCCAGGAACGCCTTGGTCTGTTCCTCCACACCCCGTGTGAACCTCCAGTCTGTCAGCAGCCTGGGGAGGCACATGGGGTGGGCACAGAGCCAGCACTGCTGGCCTGGCACGGGGAAACCCCAGGATCCCTCCCACCAGCAGGGAGGGCCCTGGGAGTGTGGGGAATGGGAGAAGGGCTCCCTCAAAGCACCAGGGCTCCCCTCAGTTCCCACTGGTGGGTTTCTGTCTCTGCCCCCAAACCCATGAGCAGTATTCAGCCCCACAGCAGCCTTAGGAGCTCCAGGGGTGCAAACCACATCCCCTGGCTGGAGCTGAGCTGGCCCTGGCAGCCCCCAGGCAGGCAGGGGGAACAGCCATGGGACGGCAGCGCAGCCTCAGCCTCTCTCCCCTCTCCTTTTTCCTGAAAGTACTGGCAGCTGCCCAGCCCACAGCAATCCAGACCGCAGCAGAGCTCGGCCAGCCGCGCCAGCCCGAGCTTGTCACAGGCCACGTAGCCCAGGGAAGCGGCCACGTCCCAAACCCCACGGTCCCACCCCTGCAGCCGCTGGGGGCGGGTGCCTGACAGGACCCTCGGGACAGCCACTCACATGATGTACTCCTCCTTGTTCTCCTCCGTCACACGGATGCTCTCACCGCCCTCCTTCAGCTCGTGGGTGGTCACCTTGCCCAAGATCTCCATGTCCTGGATGAAGTACAGCTCCAGGCCGCACTCCTCCAGGCTGTTCTCCCTGCAGGGGACACCGGGATGTGACTCCTGATGGAGGCACCCAGCAGCAGGGAGGGGCCGTGGGGAGAGCTCTGCAGGAGGCAGGGCAGGGCACTGACTTGGTCCAGACGATGGAGTTGTAGAACTCGGGGTCGATGGACTCCAGGTCCTTCAGCGTCGGGCGCTTGTTCAGCATCCGTTTGTAGAAGGGCAGCGTGAAGCCGGTGTCGATGAACTTCCCGTGGTACAGAGCCTGTGGCAGGGAGGGGACACCAGGTCACCGGGGACCCTGGGGCAAGACAATGCTCCATCCTGGGGCAGCCACGGGGCAGAAGGGATTCATTCAGGGGTTCCTGAGCTGTGGCACTTGCTCCTGGCTGGCACACATGGAGGGGAAGGGTGGGCTGCCCCAACAGCACTTCCCGGGCCAGGTGGGCTGCAGCCCCTCTCCCTCCCCACCACAAATTCCACCGCATCTCCCTCTCCCCTCACAGCTCTATTAAGAGCACTTGTTTAAACAGAGCTGTGCTGTGGCTTCCCTGAATCCCTGGCTTCCAGGAGCCCCGAGGCAAAGGCAGCCAAAAATAATGCAGACGCTTGTCTAGAACGGCCCAGCGGTGAGTAATAGTCTGGGGTTTTATTGGTATCCTGCGAGGCGGGGCAGGGCAGGGCAGGACAGCGGGGCCGGAGCCGCCTCCGCGCACACCCCGGGGGCTGCGGGCCAGGGACCCTTCCCCGGGCTCAGGGAGCCCCCTGCCAGCCCGGGGCACGCTGGCCTTGAGCAATCCCAGACAAACGGGAGGAGCTGCTCTGGAGCTCGGGCAGCTGGAAAATCTCACACTGCTGGGACTAAAAATAGTCCCTGGAGCTGCAGAGCCGACAGCACCTGGGGTGACAGCCAAAGAGCTGGAGCCATCTATCCCTGCCACAACTCCTGGGAAACCAGGTCTCCTCTGGCCCCACAGCCGTTCGGTGGATTTAAAATGCATCACCCCACAGCACCCCATGGAAGGCCCATCTCCCCCTGACCCACAAGCGGGCAAGAAGGGGCTCAGGGAGGGCAGCACAGCTGTGGCACACGGAGCTGCCCCTTGCCCTGCTGACCCTCCTGTCCCCCGCTCCCCACGGGGACACAAAGCCCTGGTGCCGTGGCGCAGGCTCTCACCATGGCGATGAAGCGGCCGATGAAGCGGAAGTAGGTGAGGTGGTCGGGGTTGATGGAGGAGGCGGGGTTGATCTGCAGGCAGTAGTTGTTCTTGCCCGCGTACTCAAAGAGGCAGTACATGGGGTTGAGCACCTCGTGGGACAGCAGGAAGAACCACTCCCTGGGATGAGACAAGGGGAACGTGGTGACAAGCAGCTCAAGGAGGGGACGGTGTGCGTCCCTGCACCAAGCGGGTGCCCAGCAGGTGTTGGGCACTGGTGTGACTGGGTGAGGGTGTTCCCCTCCCTGGGGTGCTGTGTGGGGTTTGGGAAATGTTTCTGGAGACGCCAGCTCGCTGCAGGCCCCGCTCAGAGCATCGGGAACCTCGGCAAGCGCCACACACAGTCCCAGCTGGGCTGTCCCACACATACACAGCCCCGAGTGCACCCAGTCCCTCCCCACACGCTGCCCCGGGAGCCCCACGCCAAGGCTGGGACAGCACCATCCTGGCTTTGCTCCCCGGGCCGTGCAGGCAGACAGGAATCCTCAGACGTGGAGGCAGCCCCGGCATCCCGTCCGTGGTTCTACCCTGTGGTAGAACAGCATGACGTAACCTACCATAGGGTAAAACCACTGGCAGGACACGGAGAGAGGTGGAGCAGCAGCAGGAGCCGGGGTAGCAGCTCCACGAAGGGCAGCAGGCAAATGTGGGGTGGCAGCAGGCAGGGACACGCCAACCTAGCTCCAAGGAGACGGCCCAGGTGAGCCAGAGGGGGCTCACAGGGACACGGGACTCCCTTCAGCCAAGCCAGAGCCCATGCCCTGTGGTAACATCATCCCGGGGCAGCAGCAGGGCTGCAGCAACCACATCACACCCTGTCTGCCCTGGCATAACCTGACTGTCTGGGAACATCAGGGCCTGTTTGCTGCAGGGAGATGAGGCCACTCAGCCCATCACCCCCACAACTGGGGGCAGCAGGGGAGCCCCAGCTGGGTCCTCTGTGCTCTCACTGCTAGGGACAGGCTGGTGCGATGCTTTCAGAGCGTTCCACCACTCCTAACACCCAGTTTCCCATTTGAATGCCCCTGGACTCCTCTGCTCAAGGGCTGGGAGCCCTGTGACTCGACATGGCACGCTCACCTGGCAATGCCACCGTAGTCCAGGCCCTCCTCCCCTCGCATGATGATGTACAGCCGGCGCCGCAGGTCGTACGGCTTCATGTTCATGATCTGGGGACCAGCAGGGCAGTGTCACCGTGGCTGAGGCTGGCTCCACTCCTGAGGGCCAGCCCCACTCCTGAGGGCCAGCCCCACACTCCTGCCTGGCTCCACAGCCCCGACACCCCCCTACCTGCTGGAAGGAGTCCTCGAAGAGCGTCTGCCGAGACACGCTGATCTTCACGTGGCTGGGCAGCGCGTTCGACTGCAGGCAGGGCAAAAGCACGGGGCTGTGTGAGGCTGGCATGGCTCACCTCCCCCACACCTGCCCACAGGGCTCAGGGCACCCGCACAGCTGCCCACAGCCGCCCTACTCACGTGGCAGAGGAAGCGGAACTGGTGGTACTTCCAGCGAAAGCTCCGGTCGTACGCGCCCGGAGAGCCGCCGTGTTTGCTCCTGCCAAAGCAGCCGGGCCTCGGTCACACCCTCTGCCCCCGGCAGCAGGCAGGTGGGGTGAGGGTCACTGGGGTGCAGCTCTCCTCTGTCAGAGCCCATAGGAGCCCCCAGAGCCGCTGCTCAGGGCTTACCCAGACTCGAAGCCCGGGCGCGGGTCCTTGAAGGTGGTGGTGCGGGTGTTGTGGTCCACGAAGTACCGCACGCTCTCGTTGGTGTACTTCATCTCCCAGCCCGGCGGCAGCGGCGGCTCCTGGATCATCCTGCTGGCAAGGAAGGGCTCACCACACAGCCCCTTGGGGCAGTCCCCCCCTCAACTACAGCTCTGTGCCAGGCAAAAGGAAGGATTCGTGGCATTGGACTGGCAAGCAACTATTCACACCCCAGGAGAAGAGTCCTGCCTGGGCAGCACTGCGGCCACGGCACTGCCAGAGCTTCACTCTCCATCTGTGGGACACACGGCCTCAGTGCAGGTCCCTGGAGAGCTGCCCCCTCCCAAACCCTGCTGCCCCCTCCCAAACCCTGCTGCCCCCACAGCCACCTACCCTTGCGTGCGAGGGTCTTCCCACTGCGTGGTCCGGGTGTTGTGGTTCACGTAATACACTCGCCCATTGTCCTGTCTCTTCTCTAGGAGAAAAGGGAGAGGAAGCGTTAGCTGGAGTCCTGGGAACAGCCCTCCCCTTCCCAGCTCACAGGAAATTTGTCAGCTCCCTCATTCCACCTCCCCATCTCGTTTGGAAAAGGCAGGATAAACCCCACATTCCTTCCGCGTGCCCGAGCTGCCTCAGCCTGGCAGTGCCAGTGTGCAGGAGGTGCCAGGGCAGAGGCCAGCGCTGCCACTGCACTGCCAGGCAGGCACAGGGGCTGTGCTCAACCACACACCCTCGTGGCACACACACAGCCCCTCCTGGGACAGGCACCAGTATCCCTCCACGTGGATCCACAGGTGCTTTCCCAAACTCCCTGCATGGCCTCACTCCAGTGCACACGTGTGTGAACACGCACACCCTCCTTGTGCTGCACACAGGCACAGAACAGCTCCACCACACACCCCAGCCAGCCCTGCACACACCCCCTGCCTCCCCAGCACTGTGTGTGCCCCACACCTCCTCCTCCTCAATGTGCTGCTCAGCCCTGCACCATGCAGGCAGGGACATCTTGTCACCTCCCTGTCACCCTTCTGGCCAGTGCCAGCCCCTCACTCCATCTCACTCCTGGACTGTGGGCAGCAGCCCCCAGACGATAGCCAGGACTGCATCCATCCCAGGGACCCCATCCATCCTGGGGACCCCCACCCCAGGGTGCTCAGGCCCATGCAGAGCTGTGCCTCCCCAGCATGGCCAGCTGGCACTGGGATGAATCCCTTCTCCTCGCTGATGGGGACACCCAGCAAGGGCTCTACCAGTGCCCGCATCAAGGCACTGTCCCTGCAGACTGCCTGAGCAGCCTTGGCCCCTCTGCCCTGCTCCAAGCTCCCAGTTTTACCCCTTCTCCTGCTCCCTCTGGCACAGCACAGCACAGCTGCACCCACAAGCATCCCAGCCTGCCCTGTCCAGGGATGCTCCCACCATGGAGGGGATCTCTCTGTCCTGGGGGTGGCACAGGGACTTTTCAAAATATCCCAGCACACAATGCTTGGGCCATGTGGGGACGAGCAGCTCTGCTCCTGCCAGCTCCCAGCCCAGCTCCAGACCCAGGCACAGCATCCCGGGAGACAGCACAGCAATGGGATAGATCCCTGCTTGCCAGAGGGGTCCAGGGACAAGCAAGGACTTCGATCCCCAAGCTGGGGATCTTCCCCAACCCAGAGAACAATCACAAGCACTTCTGCACTCAGCAGCAGAGAGAGACTGGGAACCCCTCCAGGAAAAAGGGGGGAAAAGGGGAAAACCAGCTGAATTTCATATAAGAGATGGTGCCAGTCACAAGCAGACTCAGCCCCACGTGCAGCCGAGCACTGGGAGCGCTGGAGCCACCCTTCACCCTTCCCAGGAGTGCCAGGGATGGGAGCAGGGATGGGCAGGGTGCTGCTGCGGGTGACAGGAGTGTCCCCTGGGGCCATGCAGGGCAGGTGAGGCAGTGCAGTACTTACCCCAGCCGGGAGGAAGGGGCCCAAGAGGATCATTGTCGGACGGGGCTCCGGAGGACTAGAGACAACAGAGAGAGCAAAAACACGGAATAAACCCCAGAGCCGGGATGGCTGGGAGGAGCAGAGCACAGAGGTGAGCCGGCCAGCCCCGCTGCCACTCGCCTCTCCTTGGCCCACAGCTCCTAGGGAACTAAAAAAAAAAAATTGCACACTCAAGGGGAGGTTAAAAAAAGAAACAACAACAAAAAAAAGCAAAAGCAAATTAAAAAAAAAAAAAAAAAAAAGG
>VZSR01000393.1:773830-793178 GCA_013398615.1 Brachypodius melanocephalos
ACGGGGACACCGCTGTCCCGCACGGGGACACCGCTGTCCTGCCCCGCTGGGTGCAAACCCCCGCACCAGCCCCGCGGGGCTCCCTGGGCATGGAGGGTCCCCGTGCTCCAGGCCAGGAGGGGGCCTGGAAGTGCTTTGAATGGTTAAATAAGAAACACATCGTTACCCAAAAGGTAAAAACTCATCTGCTGGAGACGGGCTGTGCCCCAGCTTCCCCCACCGGGATGGATCCGAGTCAGCCTGAGCCCAGGGAATGCCACCCGCAGCCAGACCCGGCCCTCCAGCCTGGAAGCAGGGACAGCCCTGGATCATCCTGCCGGCCCTCGGGGTGCCAGGGCCCCCCCACTCACAGAAAGGCACCAAAACCTGGCTGGGCAGAGCTCATGGCAGCCCAGCACCCCGAGGATGACCTGGCACAACCTGTGCCCCTCCGAGCTTTGTCTCTGTGCCCGCCCCCTGCGCCAGGACTGGCAGGGCCAGCACAGCTCGGACCTGGGGCAGTGTCCGCTCCCTCCCTGCCGGGACAGGCTGCCCACACACGCAGCTGAATCGTGTCCAGGGGTACCACCTCATGGCACCTCAGAACAGCTAATTACAGCTTCCAGGGCACAAATCCGGGCAGCTCCTGCAGCTCCCCACAGCCCCTGGGAACAACCCGGTCCCCCATCCCCTGCCAGAGACGCTTCGTGCAAAGGATGCATTGCTGGGGCATCTGCTGGGACAGTGGTCCCTGGCTTCCCCCAAGCCCCTAAACCGTGCTTTTCCCAGGCTCTGCCCCACTGTTCATCACCCCCCGACCGTCCCCTCCAGCAAGGAGGGCAGAGGCATGCTGGAAGTGGGGGCAAGTCAAGCAGAAAGGCCCTGTGGGGCAGGAGGCAGAGCAGGAGCCATCACTGCTGGCAGCAGAGCTCGAAACAAAAAGTACAATCGTTTCATCAGGCTAAATTTGGAGCCCGAGTCCCTCCCTCGGCAGAGCGCGGCCACGACGAGTCGCAGGGCGCTGGAGCAGCTCCAAGGCTGGCGCTGGCAGCGAGAGAGGGACGGGCCAGAGCCCCGCGGGGCACGGAGAGAGGAGAGAGCCCCTCCACTGGGCTCTGGAGCAGGCAGTGCGGGTCCAGCTCTGCCTGTGAGGCTCGGAAGGCTTGGAGAGACATCCAGGGAGGGCCGGGCTGGGGGAGGAGAGGGGCTGAGCTGCTCCCGCAGCCCCGGGAGCGGCCCCGGTTGTGTCGCACACAGAATGGACTTTGCACTACACCCCCTGCGCGATGGAGGAGCCCTGAGCTCACTCCAGTCCCAGCTGGGACTCCTGGCTTTCTCTGAGGAGGTAAAGGACAGTGAGAAGTTGGTTCCTGTCCGCTGCCCACCTTCCCTCCACACCTGTTCACCTGCCTCTGGTGCAGTTTCAGCACTGCATGGGGCAGGATCCCTGCTCCAGGAGGCAGAACTGCTCCAGCCTGGCCCTGTCCCAAGCACTGCTCAGGTAAGCAAAGGTGCTCATCTCCCACAGCTGGATCCAGATCCATGGCAAAGCTATGGCCGTGACAGATGTGCTCCTTCCCCAGGAAAAGCATGAGACCATTCCCTGAGCAAGGAAATGCAAATATTCAGCTCAAACCAGGAATGAGGGGAAGCAGCAATGGAAGCAGGAGGATGCTGGCCGAGTCCAGCTCGTTCCCTGCACTCTCTGGTCCTTGGCTCCTGAGCACCCAGGACCCAGCCACGCTGTCCTCAGCCCAACAGAGACTGGGGGAGGGACAAGCTCAGGCCCCAGAGCCTGCTGTCCTGCTCCACACCAGGCTCCCATGGTTCCATCAGCTCCCAGAGCAGGTTCTGCAGCCCCACAGGTCAGCAGCAAGGCTTGTCTGATGGGAGCCACAGGAGAATGTGTGTCTGGCCACATTGGCACTGGAGAAACCTTGGGGACAGGCTGCTGAGGACACCTCCCACCACCCTTCAGGGCCGTGCAAGCTGGTTTATAAAAAGCAAGTCACTCTCCCAAGGCCTCTGCAGGCAGCTGAGGAGTTTGTGAGGTCCATGCAGGCACTGCTCTGAGCTGGCACAGACCCCACACAGCCCAGCAGGCACCTTCCCCTGCTCTGTGGCTCCTGGGCAGCCCTGGAGAGACCATCAGGAGCCAGGTGAGACCCCACCAGCACCATCCCCAGCTCTCACCTGGTAGAGGAACCTCTGGCTGAAGTGCTGCATGGCCCCTTGCAGCTGGTTACGCTGCGACTGCCACTGCTCATAGTTCCTGACGTACTCGGCTGTGGGGCGCTGCCACGTGGTGGTCCGGGTGTTGTGGTCCACGTAGTAGTACCTGCCCCGAGGATCCACGCGTTTCTCCCACCTGGAAGCACCCAAGGAAGCTGTCACTGAGCACCCAGGGAAGCTGTCACTGAGCACCCAGGGAAGCTGTCACTGAGCACCCAGGGAAGCTGTCACTGAGCACCCAAGGAAGCTGTCACTGAGCACCCAGGGAAGCTGTCACTGAGCACCCAAGGAAGCTGTCACTGCGTGCCTCATGCTGCCTGGTGGGTTCTGCTGACTGACACCCTCCCGCACGAGGGCTGCGTGCTCAGCTCCAGCACAACCACTGCTCTCACACCTAAAGGGGCTCTTCTTGGACAAGGCCCCACCAGGAGGAAATACAAAGGATGAGCAGCTCTTGGAGGAGCTCCTGCAAGGGCACATGAAGGCTGACAGGATGCTGGGACACCAATGGAGCTCCCACCAGGATGCCATGAACATCCCTTCAAGCCAGCTGACCTCCAACCCAGCCAAGGCCTGGAGCCCCCAGCCCCTTACCCTGGGGGAAGGGGTCTCTCCCACGTCGTGGTCTTGTTGTTGTGGTCTACATAGTAGACTCTACCATTGGGCAGCTCCCGCTGCTCCCACCTGCAAGAAAAATAAAACCATGAGGCAGGTGATATTTGCTGGCACCAAGAAGATCCAGAGAGCTGCCCTGGTGGGTCAGGGAGCCCAGCCCCTCACACCCTTGGCATTCCAGCCTTTATTTGACAGGTCTGGGTGGCAGCTACTGGGCCTCCTAGACGGAGACTGGGAGAGGGGCTGCAGCACTCTGCTTCCTCAACAGGCATAACTGGAGCCTAAATTCCCAATTTCCCCCAGAAAGGTCAGTGTAGGATTTCACATGGGGTCAGTTTTATGCCCTGTGTTTCTGATGTTTTTGTTTGGTTTCTCTTAATACATCTTCAAAGGGGAGTGTTTGAGTTTGGGCTGGGGCTGGGTTCTCTCCCTGGCAGCCCTGGGCTTGCTGCTGACAGCTACAGCTTCAACACGTGTGTGGCCACGGCGCTCGGGCTGGGGTGGCCCTGAGGACAGCCCAGGTGACAGCGAGCCTGGCTCTGCAGGGCCACACTGCACCCATTCTCTGTGTGAATTCATTCATGAATTTACCCTGGCAAAGGTAAATGCTCTGTGGAAGCCGTGCTTTCTTGTCAGCTTTTATCCTGCAGCAGAGGAGGCGAGCCAGCAGCTGCTGACAGACAAAGTGTTCTCCTGCCACACTTCTGCTCCCACAGGCCTCTCTCCTCATTCAATCATCTGTCTCAATTAATCACCACAAAAAGCTCTAGGAAATTAATACACCAGCTTCTGTGTGACAGCAAGGGAGGCAGCCCAGGCTGGCAGGGAGCAGCCCTGGGGATGGAGCTGCTCCGAGTGCGGGTGCCCCACGGCCTGGGCTCACCCCAGCTCAGCCCCACAGCTCCAGGGACAGCAATGCCATCGGTGACCTCACCATGGCCACACACCTGCAGTGACACAGCTCAGCTGCACTGCAGCCTCCGTGGAGCCAATGCAACACCTGCACGTGTTGCTTGCAGTCAGCACCACTGGACCTTGCTCCTCCCTGGAACAGGTCAGAGACACCAGTGGGTATCCCTGAGGGAGAGTCCAAGGCAGGACCTGCTGTGCCCCTACACCATAAGGGTGAGGGGCTGCCAGATTCCTGGTCACAAACCATGAACTTGGTGCTTCACGAGCAAAAAGCACCAGGACAGGTAAAACAAGAGTGAAATCTCTAAAGAGAAAATCAGCACAGCTGGGATGTCCTACGACACGAGCAGGTCTACCCCATGAGACGGACGGCAGAAGGTGCCCAGGCACTTTTAGGGCAGTGGAATTGCCCTGGATAGCTTCTCCAGTCTCACTAACGGATTCTCTGATCCATATGGCTCTGAGGACTTGGAAGGTACCATTCTTGTGGCTATAGAGACCAGAATTCCCATGATGAGAATTCCTCCAGGTTTCTGGATCCCTCTGGGTTCACTCATGACTGCAAAGAGCCACATGGGACTGGGGAGAGCTGCTGGTGGTGGCAGCTACTGCCTGATGTGCCCTGTCCCCACCTCACCCCTGTAAAAACACTGATGAGCTCGCAAACTCCTCACCAGCAGCTCCTGGGTGATGTGAGCAGTGAATCTGCCCTGAGTCACCACGAACCATAGTTACTGCTGCCACACGGAGATGGGGACACTGGGGACAACCCATCCTTGCTCAGACCACCTTGCCCAGCTCCACACGGCCCCCAGCATGGGAGATCCATGGTTTTGGGAGCGCTGGATGGTGGGAGCTCTCCCCACAAGCACCACACTGCAACCACAAAGCAGCCAACATGCCAGTCCCTGCCAGCTCTCCTCCAGCTGCCACAGGCTCACGATGGCCATGGATGCAGGGAGCCACAGGCACTGGAAGTGGCAGAGCTGAGGCAGCCCTGCAGTCCAAACAAAACGCCCTCCTTACGTAAGAAACCACAGCCCCGTGGGTTCTGCCAGGCAGCATAAAGCACCTCTTTGTGCGGGCAGGACAGTGCTGCACACCCCCACTGCAGCCTGTCCCCACACAGGATCATCCCTGATCGGATCCAGATGCAGGAGCCAGCAGCCCCTTCCCCTCCCTTCCCTGTCAATCCCCTCGGAAAGCCCAGCAGTGGAGCCGGGACCCCCGGGGCCTCGGGCACCCCACACGCTCCCGGCTCCGCAGAGGAACACTGCCCGGAGGATGGGAAGGAGCTTTTGGGCACTGTCGGGGCTGGAATTGCTCAGAACTCCTTCCAGCCCTCTCCGGCCCCTAGGCCAGACTCCTAGCTGCGTGAGGGATGCCTTTGAGCTGCCACACCTGGTGCAGATGTTGAGACACAGAGATCTGAGCACAGCGAATGGCTCAGGATCCCCACATGAACCCAACTGTCTGTCACAGCCTGGAACGAGCAGGGAGGCAGGGGCCACCCTCCAGAGGATGAAGTGAGAGCTCCCCATGCTCCCAGGGAAGGAAGTAGACACTCGGAGAACAGGACAGGGCTCGGGAGGGATGTGCCTGGCAGCTCTGCAGGGGATGTTGCCCCTGGAGTGGCAGAGCAGGGGCCGTCCCCAAGGGCCCTGCAGTGCTCTCACAGCCTTCGCAGCAAGGGGCTATCCTGCATCCCCATCTCCCAAGCTGGGCCCCAAACCACCAGTCAGAATAATTCCGTGGTGAGGTGAGCTCGCCAAAAGCCAGCCTCCCTGGATCAGGGCTCAAGAGAGCTCCAGAAGCTCATTTACACCACCCCAGGGACACAGCGTTGTGCAATCCCAGTTCAGCAAATCCCCGTTAGCCCAGGACCTGCTCTGGCAGCTCTCTGGAAGGGCTCACACCACAGAGACCTCGAAGGATTCAACTCTCTGCTCTCCTTCACCTGGGGAGCCCTTGATCTCTGGTCTCCCCCTGCCCAGGCCAGCACAGCACTGCACAAGCACAGCTCATGTTGCCCTCTTTCCCCCTAGAGATCCCACAGCCAGCACAGAAGGTGTTAATCAAAGGTGTCTCCAGAGATCCAAATTCCAGGAGCTCAGCCTGCAGAATGCCCCACTACCCCCTCAGTGTTCCTCTCCATCCATCTCCCAAAGCACAACAGCTTTATCCTCCTCCCTGCTCTGACACACTCGATTCTCTGGTGTGTGAGCTCCACAGGGAGATGGGCAAGGAGGACATGGGCACCCCTGCACCTGGCTGGGCCAGGTAAACCCAGCCTGGTGTGTCTCAGGAAGCAGTGCCTGCAGCCTCCCGAATCCTGAGGTATCTGCAGGCTTCCCTGCCCTAACAAAGAAACAACAGCCTGTTTCCAACCCCAGGTGGGGAAAAGGAGACCTTCAGTCTACCTGGTAGAAGCAGAAAGGGGCATAAGCTGTGGCTGGAATAAAGGCCTTTTTGAGAGCACTGGACTTTTCCAGCTGCCTGGAAACAGGAAGCGCCCAGGCCGGGAGAACAGAAACCCTCACACAGGCGCATAAAGGCACAGTGAGCCGTTAACCCTAATTACCTGTGACTGACACGCGAGCAGGGCCTGACCTCGCAGGCATCGCCTCAGCCAAAGCAAAATAAACTGCTCCCTTCATCCCAAACACAGGCCATTTCACCCCTCGCCCAGAACCGAAGGGGTCTGACACACGGGGAGAACGCTGCAGCTGCAGCACACTGGGGGCTCAGCCCAGACCCCAACTGCTGCCCCCACCCCGAGCCAGCAGCTCCCACTCCCTTCCAGCCCTTTCCTCTGGAGGAGGAGGATGAGCAGCATCTGCACCAGGGAGAATGAGCACCTCTACTCGAGGGTCCTGCCCCGCTGTCCCCAGCAGTGGCCAATGCCTCCGTGGTGTCCCTGGAGCGTGTCCGTGCCCTCCTGCTCAGTGGGAGCTCCCTGAAAATCCACGCTCAGTCCCCTGGGTGTTTTCCTCTGACTGCCCCCTTGAGCAGCCCTGTGAGAGCAGAGGGGCACAGATGCTGAGAGGCTGCTTGGCACAGAGATGCCACCTGGCACAGAGATGCCACCCACTGTTCAGTGCCCCAAACACCCAGCAGGCACAGGCCAGACCCCAGCCCAGAGCACACAGGGCTGGAGAGGGAGCAGTGCCAGGCAACGGGCACAGGATCCCCAGCACCTGCCCCAGGCCCTCCCTGTTCTGCTGAGCACCAACATCTCCACCAGCTCCAGGGGCAGCACTTTCCCTCCCTCGAACAGCCTCTCATCCCAGCACACAGCAGTGCCCCAGCTGCTTCCTGTCCCCCTCCCCGAGGGCAGAGCTTACCCGGGGGGCAGAGCATCCAGGGCGAGCACAGCTGCCCGGGCTGGAGGGGCACTGGAGCCCGAGGCTGCCTCCTCTGCCTCTCTGGAGCTGCTCAGGGCAGGAAGGGCAGGAGCAGCAGAGCTGTCGGCCGTGTCGGATGCCGCTGGGGCCGCAACGCTGGCACCTGCTGCCGGCCTGTCCTCATCCATGTCCACGGCACCCACGGTGTCCCCGGGCACTGCAAAGGCAGAGAGGGCAGGAGTCAGCACCAGGGAGGGAGGCAAGGATGGCTGATCTGCCTGGGAAGCAGAGCACGGGGTGGGTGACAGCCCAAGCACGGCGCTCTCAGTGCTCTCTGCCTGCAGCACAGGCAGCACCTGCTTCACCCGGACCTCTCTGGGAACCACTGCCACAGCCTCCATCCTGAGACAGAGCCAGGAGCTGCTCTGCATTTGTGCCCAGGGTCTCTTCTGCCACTGGAAACACACTGCATCCTGGATGGGAACTCGGGGAATGAGTGGGAACTCCAAAACAGTGAGTACAGCAGCTCCCCTGAGGCAGAGTGAAACCCAGGCTCCACCAGCCAATAGCACTGGAAAGAGCTAAACTTTGCTGGATTCCATGGAACTTTTGGAAAAGGGGAGAGACAAAGCAAAGAAAAACTAAAAAAAAAACAAAACAAAAAATGCAAAAAACCCCAAAAAACCCAAAAACTGATGAGGAGGAAAATGCCTGGAAAAAGACTACAGGAAAATCACTCCCGAGTGGAGTCCCAGAAATCATCCCTGACAGGCAGCACAGATCCTCTCAGTGCACTCTGCGGAGCTGCCTGGCTTATCAGAAGGAAAATCAATAAAAACCCATCAATCCACAGGGACACAATTCCCGGGCACTACGAGATTCATTATCTCACCAGAGATTAATTTTCTCCACAGTAAACAGCCCTGAGCTTTGCCTCCACCTCCCACGAGTGCTGGGTCACCTGTGCCGTTGGCCATGCTGGTGGCCGTGCCGTTGGCCATGCTGGTGGCCGTGCTGGTGGCCATGCTGGTGGCCGTGCCATTGGCCATGCCATTGGCCATGCTGGTGGCCGTGCTGGTGGCTGTGCTGGTGTGCTGCTGTGAGCTCTTGGCCTGCTGCCGGTGCCGGCTCCTGGCGCTGGGACTTTGCTCTCCAGTCCCCGTGCTCCCCCGGGCGGCTCCGGCCGCATGTCGGTGCGTCCTGCAAGGGAAGGGAACGCAGCAGGTGAGAAACATCCCATGGAAAACACCCCTCCTGTCTTTTCATCCTGGTCTGCTGCCGCTCCCACCCAGCACAGCCACCGGCGTCCCCTGGGAAGGGCCGGGATACGGCTCCGTACCTCTGCTCAGGGCAGTGCCTGGAGCTTCATGCTGCCTGCCCAGACCTGCCCACAGTCCTGGCACACACCTGATGGGGGCAGAGACCTATGGAGGAGTCCCCTGGGTGACACCATCTTGCTTTGTTCCCTCTGCGTGCCAAGGAACGGCTCTGGACGTTCACGGCTAGACATTGCTGACCACAGTGGATCCCAGCTTGCTCCATCCACCCCTGCAGATCCCAGGAGATCCCACACCAGCCCCAGATGCTGCACCATGGTGGGGACCCTCACCAGTGCTTTGTGCCTGGCTCCAAGCCCAGCACAGAGGCAGGTGAGGAAGGTGCTCCCAGGACAGCTGCGGCCTCCAGAAAAGGAGGGAACAAGCAGTCGGGAAAGATTAGAGCTGAAATCACAGCACAGGTTGTGACCAGCTCAGGTGCAACTGCTCCATCCCTTGGGGGTCACTGTCACCCTGGAGATCACCTGCCACCGTTCTCCATGGCCAGGGCAGCCCAACTTTCACCGGCAGAGCACCTGCAGCTCCCCCAAACAAAATCCCTCCCTTGGAACATCCAGGTCCCCCAGGGCAGCACAAAGGCATTCCTGAAAAAGCTGGGTTTCACCTTAAGAATTCATTCCTGTGAGCGAGGAGGGGAACGGGGCAGGAGGGGAGACGCTGCCATCTCAAATCCAGGGGGCCTGGGGAGCAGAGGCAGAGCCCAGGCACCTCCACCCAGGCTGGCAGCCCAGGCAGCAACCACGGAGGGTAGAGACTGCAGGCAAAAGGACATCAGTTTCTCCCAGCCAAAATCTACCTTAAAAGGGCAAAACCCACAAACTGTCCCCAGGTCTCAGGGCTGGTGCTGGGAGGGGACAGCAGCTTGGCAGCAACAGGGCACAGATCAGTCATGCCACTCTCAGCAACTCCAGCAACTGGAACCCTCCCCCTCGCTCCAAAGCTGCTCTCCTGGGGGAGCGGCTCATGGCAGGGCTGGGAGCGGGAGGAGACATGGGAAAGCAGGAGATGGTTGTTGAAAATAGATTAGATGAGAGCCACAGGCAGAGCAGGAGCTGTTGTGACCACTTGAGTGAGTCACCGACCCCCAGGAGGGCAGCCCCAGCCCTCGAGGGGCTCCTCAGACAGTGACCTCCCTGAAACCCTGGCTGGCCCCCAGATACGGCTCTGTGCTGGGGTTTGCTTTGGCCACCAGCACCCAGGAACACGGAGCATCTGTGGGTAGAGAAGAGGCTCCTCTTCCCCTATCAGGAGGTGAAGGGGGCCCCTCACTGCCGTGGCTCAGCAGGGCACACTGGTACCACCCACCTCCCAAAAACTGGCTGGGACCTCTCCCCACAGTTCCCCCCACGGTGAGGCCAGAGGCAGCACAGCCCCTGGCCAGAGGGGAGCAGGTAGGTGGCACCAGCCTGTCCCACTGGGAGCAACCTCCCTGGCATGGGATGGGTCTGGTCCCTGCCCTCCTCAGCACAGATGAGCTCAGAACTGCCCAGGGAGTTTTTAGAAACCAAAACAGGATGTTTCCATGCTGCCAGCCGGCGGTACAGGGTTACCAGCCTGAATTAGCCAGCCCGCCGCCCAGCCCAGCCCAGCCCAGCCCTCCTACGAGTGCTCCCATCTGGGCATTGTCTTTTAATAGACACTGGAAACAAACCCAGCAAGGCCACAGAGCGTGGCGGGATGGGAGTGTGTGCTTAAAATAGGAGCAAGGAAAAAAACAGGCAGAGCACGGATGGGAACAGAGAGGGGTGGGATGGAGTGGGGTGTGCAGATGGCAGCCCCTCTCCCACACCAGAGGCAAAACCCTGCTGTCCCCCATCGACCTGGGGACCTTGGCTGGCTGCCCCATTGCTCCTCCAGATGATGCCAAAGAGTAAAGTGGCATCAGCCAGGTGACATCAACCTTTCCTCTTCCCCTTCTGCCAAGGAGGAGTCCCCTCACCATGATGGCCAGCACAGACCCCAGCCAGGAAGCCCAGGAACAGCCAGTTCCTGCAGCTGAGATGGCCAGAAGGTCCCTCAGGAGAGGCAGCAGAGGTGGCAGCAGTGTCTCAGTCTCACTCGGCACATCAGACCCCAAGCTGTGGCCGTGGAGGAGGGAGGGCAGAGCACAGGCTGGAGCCAGCGCCGGCTGTGGGGAGCAGGGCACGATCTCGGGGAAACAACCAGGAGAGCCTCAGTGCTACGAGGGCAGCGAGAGCACAGCTCCCAAAACACAGAGCTGAGAAATTCCCCCTGTCCCTGCCAGGATGGGGGGAGGCAGCCACATCCCCCAGCACCCAAATGACAGAATCGTGGAATAGTTTGGGTGTGAAGGGATCTGAAAGCTCATTCCATTCCACTCCCAGCCATGGGCAGGGACACCTTCCACTATCCCAGGCTGCTCCAAGCTCCATCCTGCCTTGGACACTGCCAGGGATGGGGCAGCCACAGCTTCTGTGGGCACCCTGTGCCAGGGCCTCCACAAACAGGGGTTGTGGCACCCACGGCCCCAGCTCTCAGCCAGAGCTCCCCCTCTCCCTGCACAGAGGGATGTGGAATTTCACACCCAATCACCAAGATTAGCAGCAAATCCCAAGATGACGTTTGTTCGGGAGAAGAAAGAGAAGCCCTGAACAAGCAATTTCCCTTGCACGGACAGTGTAGAAATAGCTGAGGAGCAAAGAATGCCCCTTTTCTTCCCATCCCGCTGCTGAGCACTTTGCCAGCATCCATCACCAAGCCCAAGAAAATAAACACGGCTCTGTGTATAAACACAGCAACCATCAAACAACATTCCCAAGTGCAAGGGACACGCATTCCACTCTGGAGCATGCAGCTGCCTCCACTTGGGTACAGAGAGCAGTGCTCTGCCCCACGGAGCAGCACCACATCAAACTGAGCGGGTATGTCCACAACAACCCAAATTCAGGTGAGTGCAGCCTGGATTGAGAACTCCAGGGGATTTGGCTGATGGCAGGCACATCTGGCAGGTGTCTGAAGCTGCACTGCACAAGTCCTGGCCAGGCTTCACCACGCTCAAGGTGACACCTGAAGCAGAATCTCCTCACAGCCGATGGGAAAGCAGAGAGGAATGGGCACCAAGCAGCGCCCAGGCTCAGCCTCCCAGACCAGAATTTTCTTTGCAGGTTTTCTAGCACCTCCTGAGAGCTGCTAAGTGCCTGCCAAGCACAGCTCAGTCAGGTCACTGAGCACTTCCCACCCCTGGGGAGGCTCTAACACCTGGACAGCAGGAATCAATAGGAGGGGCCACCACAAAAGGGCACAATCCGTGTTCACAAACTGCTCCCAATTTCCATCCCTCTCCCTCCTTGGGCGGGAGATGAACACACAACATGCAAAGACAAGGTCATTTTTTGAGCCAAAAACACCAACTCTGGTGTGTGCCCAGCAGGTAAAGAAGGAGCAGAAGAGCTCAAGGTGTGGAACTTGTAGAGTGCTCCTCAGCCTGGGCCACGCACAACCTCCCACGCACAGGCTGAGGCTCCCTCTCCACAGCCACACTCCTACCCAGAACATCTGTACAGGCTGCTGGGCCACTGCCATGCTCTGGAAATATAAATAGGTGTTAAATTCAACTCCATGTTGACAGTGTGACACGTCTCTCAGTAACCACAACTCCAAAAGGAGCAGCACTGAGCCACTGCAGCCCGGCAAGGAGGCAGGGCAGGGCAGGGCACAGAGCCAGGTGCAGGATGGCCTGCTGCCCAGGCATCTCACTTCCTTTGGAAGCAGCTGTTATTTCCCTGCAGCTCTGCTTCTCCTGCTCTCCCTGGACCTGTGTAAGCATCTCCCTGTGGCTACTGCCCAGAGGGGCACTGGGCTTCCCAGCCTGGCCAGAGGGAAGAGCTGGGGTTCCCCGTTTGAAGGGACCCCACTTTGCTGCTTTGCCTGGGCACAGCCTGCCCCACTCCCACACAGACCGTTTTTTCAGCTGCCAGTGGAGCAACTGGTGGAAACTCTGTGAGCCGTCACAGACTTGATATTCCTTGAGACACCAACACTGTAGGAGAGTCTCAGGACAGCCACAGCCCAGCTGTACAGCCACCCCTCTGCACTCCCAGCTCTGCTGTCCCCCAGCACAGGCCACCCCTGCTCCAGACCTCCCGTGTGCTGCGTGACAGGGGCTCACTGGGAGACCTGGAGTGGGGTGCACAGCACAAGGGCAATGCAGACACAGCCACAGCAACCCCTCAGTGATGGACAGACAGCACGGGACCCTCACCTGGGTCTGCTGCCAAAGCAGTTGGTACTGGGAGGTTGGTGCCGGCCCTCCGTGGCCACAGCTGTGCTGGTGGGGTCCCGTCCGGGCACCTGGGACCCTGCATGGGGGAAGAATAAGGGGTGAAGAAAAGGACTGAACCACCTGTAGATCCACCCTCCCTCCAGAAAGGAGCCCCAAAAGCACAACAGCCTCATCCCTTGCAGGACAGACCCTCAGCACCCAAGGACACCCCACCTCACACCACACTGCCCAGCACCCCCCCAGCACCCACAGCTCCAGGCGGGAGAGCACTGCATCCACAGCTCCCAGATTTCACAGGTTTTGTCTTCCAGTGACAAAGAGGAGCCAGGGGAAAGCGATGCACCAAGCCCTGTTCTGTACAAGCCTTGCTCCCCTGGCAACCCTGAGAGATCAGCCACCAGCCCACGGCCCCATGCACTCCGTGCCACGGGGAACTCTCATGGGTGGCTCAGCAGAGGCTGACACCATTTCCCCTGCCCTCCCAGCCAGCCAGGCGAGGGAAGGGGCTGATCCAGCCAGGGAAGGGGCTGACCCGCGTGGAAGGCTGGAGGAGGGCTGCAGAAGGGCCGCTCCTCCCAGGCTGCAGGGAGGCTGCTGTCAGCCCGTCCACGCTCCCGTTCTGCTCCTGCCACACGCTGCTGCCGGCGGGAGCCCCCGGGGCTGGGGCCGGGGTGGGCAGGGGCCTCCCCGGGGGCAGAGGCGGTGCTGGCCCGGGGACACCGCCCCGGGGTGCCGGGGCCGCGCTCGTCCCGCTGCGCTCCCCGTGCGGGCCGGGCACTCACCCTCCGTGCCGGCACTGCCGTCGGGAACGCTGCCCAGAGCAACAGCCGGCCCGTCCAGGAAAATCGTCAGCTCTCCGCCCGACACAATGCTGCCTTTGTTCTCTGTCTGCAGGTCCAGGGTCAGCTGCCTGTTCTCCACTGTGGCACAGGGGACATGGAGAAAGAGACCCCCAGTCACCACCGGGCTATCAGCCCCCACGTCAGCCTCCCGGGCTCCTCCAGGCTCCCCCATCCCCAAAGGACAATGTGCCCACTCCCTCAGGGCTACCTGTCCCAGCGAGCACCACCAGCATTGGCCCCACACCTACACACACCCACCAGCACTGCCAGAGGATCCCAGCCAGTCCCACCACCCACTCCTGAGGAAGATCCTTCTTCACCAGCCCTTGATATCCCTTCAGCCCTTTACTGGGGCTGCAGCTGCCCCAGAGGCCCTGGCTGTGATACCCAGACCCCCATCGCTCACAGATCCAGGAGCTGGGGCTGTAGGGCAGGTCCCAGCAGGAAAGCCAAGGATTTTCACAGAATCACCAGGCTGGAAGAGACCTTCAAGATCCAACCCATGCCCTAACACCTCAACTAGACCATGGCATTGAGTGCCACATCCAGTATTTCTTTAAATGCATCCAGAGATGGTGACTCCACCACCTCCCCGGGCAAACCATTCCAGTACTTTATCACCCTTTCCATAAAAAACTTTTTCCTAATATCCAAACTAAATTTCCCTTGGTGCAGATTACCACTGTGTCCTCTCCTTCTGGCAGTGCTGCCTGGAGAAAGTGACCAGCCCCCACCAGACCACAGCCACCTCTCAGGGAGTTGTAGAGAGTGATAAGGTCACCTCTGAGTCTCCTTTTCTCCAGGATAAACACCCCCAGCTCCCTCAGCCGTTCCTCCCAGGGTTTGTGCTCCAAGCCCCTCACCAGCCTCGTTGCCTCCTCTGGACGTGCTCAAGCATCTCAATGTCCTTCCTAAACTGAGTGGCTCCTTTAGGATGACACAAGGGGCAGGAGGGGTCCTGAGTTATGGTATTTCCCCATCTACATCCCTGTGCATCGACTCCACTGATCAAAACCAGCACAGAGGGCTGTCCCCAAACAGGAACACTGCTGCAGCACTGGGCTGTGTTAACAGAAGGTTCTGGAGAGGATGCCAAAGGCTGGGAGGCTCCTGGAGACAGCTGCCAGCTCCACTCTCTCCTGTGTGAGCCAGACTGGCTTCATCAGCTTCAGCTCCACCAGGTGGTCCCTGGGGGCAAGAGGGGCAGAGCCCAGCCCTCAGCACCCACCTCATCACAGCAATGCCTGCCAGTGCCAGCCAGACTGAAACACCCGGCTCCGTCACAGAAGGCCAGAAAAGTTTGGCTGCACCAGCCTGGGACACTGGCCCAGACGCTTCCTGACTCATTTGCTCAAATAATATTTTTATTATACACGGATTGCTCATGACACAATGGCACCATTTTTTAGCATCCTGCTTTGTCCTGGTGTGACGCGGGGACGGGGTGCGGCTCAGGCCAGCAGGAGCAGCATGGGAGCACACCCCCATGGAGCCCTTGTCACACCTCCAGCTGGGAGATGTCCCACACTGGGACTTGACACTTCCTTCTCCAAGGTCCCTCACACCCCAGTGACACAGGGTCTGCAGTGAACACAGGGTCTGCAGTGAACACAGGGTCTGCAGTGAACACAGGGCTGTGTTGTGGATCTGAGGGAAGTCTCCCATTTTTAGTGCCAAGAAGTCAGGTGTCTCCTGCACAACAGGAGCACACGCTCCCAGGGGCACAGCTCTGTCACTGATCACCATCATCCAGCAAGGGATTCTGCTGAGCCTGGTCTTCCCCTCCACTTCACGGAGCGGCACTCTGCTTGCTTCCATGGGAAACCGACCTCACAGACAGTTTTAAGAGCCTGAGACAGAAGATGCTACTGAGCACAGCCAAAAAGCAGAACAAACCCAGACCCTGTTTCCCCCTGGCTCCTCCAAGCCGTAGGAATCCACATTTTCTCCAGGGTCCCTCCATCCCCCTCCGCGCCGCGCTCCGGGGCCGCACAAGCCCTCATTGTGCGGGCGCCCAGCTGAGGCGCAAAGACAAGGTGTCTCCAAGTGGAGGATGTGAACATGAACCTCCCAGCCGGCTTCCTTCTCCCCCCCTTCACCCCCTCCAGCTTTTTTAAAGAAAATAAACACTGGCAGAACCTTCCCCTCCCTGTCCCCGTGCAGCGTGCGGGACGCACAAAGGGACATTGCTGCTGCACCGACGGCGGCTCCCCCGAAGGGCCCGGCACAAAGGCTGCCTCTGTCCCGCCGCCTGCCAGAATGTCAGAGGGATTATTATTATTTTGGGAGGGGGTCGGGGGGTGATTTGGTCCTGAATAAGGTCTCAGTTCAGCTACTTCCAGTGGCCTGCACGCAGCATCAGAGCTCCCATTTAGCAGAGGTGAGCTGGAATTCCCGCCCAGCCCATTAAGCAGATTTACGGTTCCACGAAATGAGGCTGGGAGCAGCCGGCGTGATAACGGCCCCGGGCTGAGCCCCAGCCCTGGGACCCCCAGGAACCACACGTGCCTGACCCCAGGGAGCTGCCACACGGGACGGGCAGACCCTCTGGAAGACCCTGTGTGAGGCGTCTCCATCTCCACAGCTGCATCCCAGAAGATTTTCAGACAGACAGGCAAAATGAGCTTCCCAGTCTCTCAGATTCCCAAACCTAGTGTCAAGCTCTTTGCCCAGTCCCACTGGATGCAAAGGCCAGTTCCCATTCCAACTCCATGTGATCATCCAGGTTTTGTCTGGGATGAATCAAAGCTCCCCGATGCTTTGAAGCTCCCTGGTGCTTCACCTGGAAGCAGGTGAAGACTGGCTCAGCCTCTGTGCATTCTCACAGAAGGAATGACTCCGTGCCATGGCTACAATCCCTCCAGGAACAAGCAAGGGGAAAGTTAAACCTTCCACAGACATTCCCAAACCAAGAAGGAACCCAGAGTGTAGGGGAAGGGATAATCTTTAGTGTCCCATGAAAGTCTCCCCAGGGAAACTTTGCCTTAGCTTCTGATCCAATCTCAACCATCAGCAGCTTAGAGACAACTGTATCCTACTCCATTTGTCTGCCAGGGGTAACCAGGAGGGCCCCAGGTTTCTGCATCTTTCTCCTAAAAGGTGACACAGGATGGGCACTCCGCAATCCCTCTAGTGACCTACGGCCTGGATGAGCAGTTTTGTGGGATTACATCCTGGCCATGGCAGAGCCAGCTCACAGAGTGCCGGGACACGCAGCACAGCACAGTTCCTTGGGCATCACGGCCACAATGGGGTGCAGCTGCAGTTTTCCAGAGGCTGGGAATTGCTGCTGGTGTCCTGGAGGACCGCAGGAGGCTACAGCTCCAGCCACTCTGCCTGGGGCACCGCAGCAGGGACTCTGTGGGACGTGTGAAGCCCTGGCACGTGGTGGCACTCAGCACAAGCAGCCAGGCCCAGGATGGGCTCCCGCACAGCCCGGGAACAAAGAGGCGCCTCTGCAGCGGCGGCAGCGCAGGGGCCGGGGCCGGGGACCGTGCCACGGCAAACAAGCTGTTTTACGGGAGCCCTGGGAGCAGCTCTGCTCCTGGAAGGCTCCAGCCCGTGCTGGTGATTGAGCCGGTCCTGACCCACCTCTCCACCTCCCCGGCCAATCCCCGGGAAGGCAGGAGGGGCTGCCTGCCAGCGAGAGGCCCCAAAGCCACCGGAGCTCTTGTGACAGCCAGGCTGTCAGCTCCAGAGCCTCTCACAGCCTTCCCGGGAGCTCAGGACTCATCACTGAGCTCTTCTGCCATGCTCCAGGCCTCAGAGCTGAGAGTTTTCCCCCTTAAGTGAGGCATGCTTGGCAGGAGGGCTGACAGCAGCATCCTGGCATGAACTGCCACAGGTGTCACCAGCACTGGGGACACTGTCCTGCCCACTGCGAACGACAGGAACATCAACCCAAGGCCACAGCTACACTCACAAATCAGTATCTCTCATAAAGCCTCACCAAAACTGTAACAAACCCAACAAAGAGAGGGGCTGCTGCCTGGCAGGAGCTCACTCTTGGCTGAACACTTTTCAGGATGGCAGAGGAGGGCCAGGCCCCTCCAGTGGCAGGGGGCACATGCATTTCACTGCCCTTCACACGGAGTGTCTGACTCACAATGGTTTGAAATCCCAGATGCCTTCTGCACACCCTGCCTGAGCCAGCCCCTTCCCCAGGCTGGCAGGCAGAGGGAACGCACTCCCCTATTCCCAGGAGGAGAGAAGCCCCTGAGGAGAGGATCTCCCAGGCTCCCATGGGATCCCCAACAGCCTCTGGCCCACTCAGACCTGCAGCAATGCCCAATGGCTGAGCACGAGCCTGAAGAGAAGAGGAGAGAGCAGATGCCAGCCCAGACAAGGAGGGCAGACAGGAGCAGGCGGGCAGCACCTTCCTGGGCAGGGCAGGGCAGGCTCTGCAGCTTTAAGAGTCCTTCCTCCCTCCCAGCCCGCAGTGTCAAGGAAAAATCTGACACGTTTTTTCTGGGGGATGTTAACAGACAAGCTAGAACAGCCAGTTGCCTTTTCCATTCATTTTCCACACAGCCCCCCGGGATGGCTGGGAATGAAAGAGCCAATTGTGCCCCCGTGGCGGCGCAGGTAGGGCGGGAACCACGGCGGCTCCGGGAGCCCGGCACGGCCCCTGCACACCTCGGGAAATAACGGCTGCGGGGAGGGGGCACGGGGGCACAGGCCCCACACCTGTGGGGCTGGCTGGCAGCTACACCCCAATAGGGCCAGCCCCAGGCACACATCCAAGGCCCCACAGGCCTTGCGAGAAGACAGCAGTAGCAGCAGAGCTCCCGTGTGTCCCTCACTGTCACAGCACCCGGTGCCACCCAGAGCCACGGTGGCACGGCGGGGACACCGGTGTGGTTTCAGAGCTGGCGGCACCGGGGGAAGCAGCTCCCCCCAGCTCCTAGCACCGGGGAGGGTCTGAACCAGCCCCGAATCCCTCGGGGCGCAGGAGGCCCCTCTCCCCTCTCAATACCAGGTCTGTGTCTCACCAGCTTTGCTTGGAAGAGACAGAGGCAGCCCTTTCCAGCCCCGCGCCGCCCCGGCCCTGAATGGCCGCCTTTATGTGGGAGCCGCTGTCACGAGCCACGCTCTGGCAACCGCAAACGGCGGCAATAGCAGAGGGGTTTGTGCTGCCCAGGAGCCACAGCGCCCCGGCTGACGCAGGGATGGCTTCCGGCACGCCCGGCCCGGGCACACAACAGCACCTTGTTCCCTGCCCGGGAGCCACCGAGCCAGCCCTGCCGTGTGTCCTGTCCCAGCCCCTGTACCTACGTTTGCCACCCTTGAGCAGGGTGCCCAGGCTGACGGAGGCGGCGCCCAGCAGCTCGTTCCTCAGCGTGTGGCAGATCCACACCTTCAGCTCCAAGTGGCTCTGAGCAGTGACGTTCCTGCAAAGAGCAGGGAAGGAAAGGGGCTGTCAGCGTGGCATCGTGGCTGCTCCATGCCTGGGGAACAGGCATTGCCACAAGCAAGGAGCAGAGGAAGGTGGGTAAGGACATGGGGTAATGGGAGACCCCCCTATGACCGCCCTCCCAGCCTGGTTGTCTCAGGCAGCGTCCTCATGCAAGGGGCAAAGCTCTGTGACACCTGAGTGTCCCCAGCCGGTGACACAGCAGGGCACACAGGGCCAGCCCCTGCCCAGCCCCACAGCAGGGGTCACAGACTCACAGGGTGAGGATCTCGTTCCACAGCAGCTCAGAGACCCCCATCTGCTTCCCCGTCTTCTTGGTCTCACTGGGCAGCCCATCGCCAGCCACCTCCACATAGCAGTTCATCCGTGCTGGGCGGCTCTGGGCCTTGGGCTTCACAGACACAACTGGGCAGGGACAGGCAGGGTCAGGC